>JAODXP020000011.1:1110541-1190541 GCA_027497455.2 Sardinella longiceps
ACCAGAGGCTACGCAAGGCGTTCGAAGCTCAAAAGGTATTAGGATCGACTGTTGCTTCCTGGAGCCGAAATAGAAAAAATTAAGGCCTTTGAATTTGGCTTGAGGGTACGATTAGCATTCAAGGAAATTACACAAATGAGTGTGTTTGAAATTGGGTGTCATTTGTCATTACATACTGTATAAATATATTTACTAGAAAGCAACAATAGCGTAGCATCTATGGTACACTCTAATTCGGCTATGATCATTGATGTGCTATTGTTGCATCCAATGGAATAGCATTAGCTAAAAATAGCCTGGAAGTGCTATGTCAGTTACTCACCCTGTCTGACTCTGTCTCTGATGCTATGGGGTATCCCATCTCTGAGAGAAGTCACCAGATGTCACCCGGGATTATAAACTCTCCCAAACGTATTTAATCAGGCAGACCCACTCTCTGATCAACAGCTCTGCTCCGCTGCTAAGCACACTGTACGAGTAGAGTACATGCTTTTTTATGTCAATTGTCTGTACAGCTGTCATTCTAGTAACTAACTTGGTAGCTGAGACAGATTTGTTTTACTCTTAATTCTCAAAGAGGGAATTTTACACATTCGATTCATTCAAGATTTTACATAATAACGTTTTATCCTGTTATGCTTATATTTGTTTTAAAACTCTATAGCACTAAAAATATTACGCTGATCAGGCAGAGAAAGAGAGTTTCGTCCTCTCTTCAGTGTGATTAGTCTGATGGAGACCAGCTTTACTGATCTGCTGGATCTGCTGAGGCTTATGATTCTATCTGCCTTATGCTCTCTTCTCACTCCGACCTCCATCTTCTCCACCTTCTTAACATTTGCCACAAGGAAGAATCCCATAAGAACAAAAGCTACAGGTCAGCTAGCACCTTTAAGATACATGGATCAAGGGTTTAAATACACATGACTTAAAACAATAACAAGGATGAGAAGGTCAGGGAATGACCTCCAATTACACTGGCTTCCAATATGTCAGCCCTCCCCAATCTCGCCCCTTCATATCAAAGAACACTTCCAGATCTACACACCATCTGGTTTACTATAGTCCTTTTACTCACCACAATGGGAGCAAGGGACGTCTCCTTCGCTGCCCCTAAACATCACACTGACCACAGTCGGAGCAGTCTTGTCATATACAGTATGCTCCCAAACTATGGAATTCCCTTCCTTCATACGCCTGTTCTCTGAACTCTGTGTTACAAGTCAAAAGTGCGTTTAAAACTCCCCCTTTTAAATTATCATTGTCATCCACTTTTCTGTCACTTTGTTTTGTTACTTTTATTGCTTTGACCACATGACATTTACCTGTGAGGCCTAGATAAAGTGGAGGATGAAAGAAGACAGACCTTTCAAAAGAACTGAGGCACTGACTAAATACAGACTGTCTTTTCCCCTCCATACAGAAAGATGGCGCCTCTGCCCCTCGTGGACCCAAGTGGATCTGGAGAGCCATGCAGCAGGCTTTTGGGAGGTCACTGCTCCTCAGCATCACCTTCCGCTTCATGGCCGACCTGCTGGGCTTTGCAGGGCCCCTTTGCATCTCCGGCATCGTCCACCACATCAGCCGAGAAAACCACACCATCCAGCATCCCGTAAGGACCAGCTTCACCACTCATCTACCCGGCCAGAGGGCTGGGCCTGAACATGTGAACAAATGCATTGCAAATGTCTGATTCATAATAATAAGCGTCATCATTTCATGCAGTGAGGCGAAATGTGCCATTGCTGATTCTGGCAGCCTTTTCGTCCAGAAGGAACCAGTAGTGACAGAGTGAGAAAGCGAGAGACCTTCCAAGAGAGAGCATTCAGATAACAGCTGCTTTATGTACAGATCAGACTGTCAGCATAAATACATTCATGGCAAACATCACTGAGCGTTTGTTAATGCAGACTGGTGTGGATTCCAGATTCCAGGATTCCAGATCTGAATATTTCACGTGGAACGCTGGATGTACTTACTTGTATAAATGTCGACTTGTGACAGCAGCTTTCCAGTTGCTTTGCCTGTTGATAGTTTTTTTCTTGTGTTTCCCGTGTCAAAGGTCAAACTGCTGGGGGTCCACTTCATCTCATCCCAGGCGTTCCTGGCCAACGCGTATGTACTGGCTGTCCTTTTGTTCCTGGCCCTGCTTCTACAGAGAACATTCCTACAGGCATCCTACTATGTTGCCATAGAAACAGGAATTAAACTTAGAGGGGCCATGCAGGTAGGAACAACTAATCAAGTGATTTGCCATGATGTTATTTACATTTTATATAATTAAAACTTGCACCAGTTTAAAACCTCTCAAATTGTGATGCAGACTGTTGCTCTCTTCCCCACAGGCAAAAATCTACAACAAGATTATGCGTCTTTGCACATCCAACTTGTCCATGGGAGACATGACTCTGGGTCAGATCAGTAACTTGGTGGCCATAGACTCCAACCAGCTGATGTGGTTCTTTTTCCTCTGCCCCAATCTGTGTGCCATGCCAGTCCAAGTAAGACAGCACACTATAGTATCATCATGAGATAGATTGTTGCTTCTCATATGAAAGATAAATGTGTACACCTCCTTTGCTTTGCAGGTTGTGATTGGTGTATTCCTGCTGTACTACCTCCTGGGGGTCAGTGCGCTGATAGGAGCCACGGTCATCATGCTGCTGGCCCCAGTGCAGTACCTGCTGGCCACTCAACTGTCCCATGCACAGAAGAGCACCTTTGTGAGTGGAAGCCTACAAGGGTCGATCACTCTTTAGAAATGAAAATGTTATGCACTAAGCACTGGTGATATCACTTAAAGCAATATACCGGAATAAGTTTAAGCATAGTCCTGCTGCACGAGCCTTCTAACAGCAATATATTTTGCATGAAATGAAAGATTTTCGAACAGCACAGACCTAACGCAAACGTGAAACACTTTACATTGAGTCAATGTAACCTCAGATCTTACTTTCGGTTTCCAACAGTCAGGTCCCATTGATTCAGTGTAAAGTGCCTGTTCGCTTCTGCGTTCACGTTCGGTCTGTGCTGTACCAAATTATTTTGTTCCACATTTAGCAAGCTCTTTCAACAGGGCAATGCTTGAATTCACTCCGGTACTCTCCTTTAATATCATCTGAATCATCTGATTTAGAAAATGGTTGGGACCAGTCTTTGTTTGGAACTTTATGTTATAAAACCTTTTCCATCTCTCAGTTTATAAAAGGCTCTCATGCATATACTGTATGAACATATTGGACATAGAGTTTATAGCCTACTTACTTACACTGTAGCACTGTAGCTGCTGGTGAAGTGTTTGTGTACACATGCAACTTACATGTTTTGCATCAGTAAAGAATTTGATCTTGACATGCTTAGACAGGACCTCTCTTTACTCTATTATTTATATTGTTTGTCAAAGGCTTCTAGAAACCCCAGCTTTATATGGCAGAATATTTGAAAAACAAAGTGGAACTTTTGAAAGATTCGCTAATGAGGCTAGCTGAACGGAATGTCCTTTGCTTTGCTCTGTCAGGAATACACCAGTGAGCGTCTGAAGAGGACCAATGAGCTGCTGCGTGGGATCAAGCTCCTCAAGCTGTATGCGTGGGAGCACATCTTCAGAGAGGCCATCGAGGAGATGCGCACCAAAGAGCTTACCAGCCTCCGGGCCTTTGCCCTCTACACCTCAGTGTCCAGTAAGTCCTAATGTTAATTAATTACTCTTTAGGGGTCTGTTTCTGAGACTTCTTATCCTGGCTCTGCCTCCTAAGGCTCTTTATGCCTTCCTGCTTCCTAAGGCTCTTTATGCCTTCTATAAAATATATAGAAGCTCCTCTTTCAGGCAGTCTGTATGTAATATACAATTTTCAACATTCACCTTTTTCAGTTTTCCTGAATGCAGCCATTCCGATTGTTGCAGTTCTCACAGTAAGTGCATGAAGTATATGAATGTATTTGATATCACATATACGTATATATTTTTTTACAGTGTAGTTTGTAATGGTATTTAATATATCCCTCTTCTCATGTACTTTAGACATTTTTGGTCCATGTCTACATCTCCGACAATGACCTGTCTCCTGCTGTAGCGTTTGCCTCTCTCTCTCTCTTCCACATCCTGGTCACACCCCTCTTCTTGCTATCCAGTGTCTTGCGGTCCACAGTCAAAGCCCTGGTCAGGTGACTTGTCAAATGTCAAGATTGCTCTTATTTATTGTCATCTAGGGTAAAAAATACTGTCAGTGTCTTTGTTTGTGTTTATACTGTATGGGTCTGTGTCTGTGTGTGTGTGTGTGTGTGTGTGTGTGTGTGTGTGTGTGTGTGTGTGTGTGTGTGTGTGTGTGTGTGTGTGTGTGTGTGTGTGTGTGTGTGTGTATCTGTGTGTGTGTGTGTGTGTGTGTGTGTGTGTGTGTGTGACTGTGTGTTTGTGTCTTTTTCTGTGTAAGTGAGTGAGAATGCATAAGCTCTGCCAATATCATGTTCTTTGAAAGCAGCTGCCCTCTTTGGCAAGAGCACTATTACCATAGCTGAGGTCCTCATATTTCAAAGCCCAGCATACAGTTTTAAAAAGATGATCTGAATTAGTTGTTTATGTATCACTATCACATTACCAATGTTAAATTTGCTCCGTGTAGATGGAGATTTGTTTATTTAATATATTCAGTATTTTATGAAGGATGGAAGGAAGAAAAAAATGACATTTGCATGAATAAATAATTGAATAAATAATGAAATGCTAAGTAAATAAATGTATTTATTTACATTTACACATTTTGCAGAAGCTTTTCTTCTCCAAAGTGACTTACAAAAATAGGATTAACTTTAAGCTGCAACACAATTAACCTTACTAGGAGATCAACTTGCTAACAGGAAATTGGCATGAAGTGCATACATTTTATATTATGTTTTGATAATTCCTTCACTTTTACCATACAGTAGTCATAGCTTCGAAGTTTACACTGTGATTTATTATGAAGTTTTGCCCTAAGACCTGTTGACAGGAATAAGGGAGAGTTCAGGGGTTATTTCTGGTGTCTGGCCGCACCATGAATTCTCAGTTTGACATATTATGACATACACTGATATTCACTCTGAAGTTACAGTACCAAGACTTTTTAGGACTTTATCTGGACACACAACTAACATTGTATGTCTAGATTTCTTGGTAAATGAAGTATATTTTTTCTCATTCACTCATAGGCAGTTAGGTGTCCCATTACTAGCTTTATATCTATGTAATATAACACAGAAGGCATTTATTGACACTTGTGCGTAATTCTCCAATCCATTGTGTGGATGAGTCTTAGTCTATTTGTCTTCCTCAGTGTTCAGAAGCTCAGTGAATTTTTCTGTGGTGAAGAGATTGAAACAGAGCCAGAGCCAAAGGCCCCCACTCCAACAGCGTCCAGTAACCATAACAACATCAAGTCAGTAGTGAGTACTCAGCAGCCATGTTCTCTTTTCATCCCCTCTCTGGGGTCACTTACATTAACAGGAGATATCACTGGGGTTGCCCTCCTCATCCAACTCAATATCCCTCTCTTTCAGTATCTGTGTCAGCTCCAGGCCAAAAACCTGCTGAACCGCAAGCGGAAGAAAGAACAGAATAACACCACAGCCAAGAAGGCCCCAGAGGAGGAGCCACCCATTGACCACGAGGACAACATCTGCATTAAGGTTAGGTTGGGCTCAATGACACTTATAAATGGTTACCAAAGATACTGAATTATGGGGTTTCATCAACCGTCTCTGTGGTTACTCTCCCCTAGATATTAATATTAAAGGTAGGGTATGAGATGTTTTCATGGGACACCTTTTACTATATTGCTAAAAATGACATTAACACCTTGATTGTAACCTGTTAATTTCATGCTCCGACACAAAATAAAATTTGTCCGTCACCTGTGGAGCAAACAAGACAGAAAAAACACCATCCAATCCTTTTAAGCATCAAGTCAAAATTGTTGCACAATGTTATGTCTACCATTCATTCCTATACTCTGTATTCCTTCATTCCCTCCCCATTCATTCCTGTACTCTGGAGGTGTTGCTTCAGGGGTAGTCTGACGACAGGGGATTGCAGTTTTGAATTCTGTTTTTGTTTTGTTTCTTCAAATCCCTAGCTTGCTCAAATCATTTTTCCAGGATCTCCAACCCTACCTTGAAAGTGTTATGTTGCTCTTTGGGCCTCTTCCAATTAGAGAGTATATTTAACCTTCTGCTCTAGAATCTTTGGGTGAAACACTTGAAGGTTAAATAATATATGATGAATCTGTGTTTCGCATTTGTTTTTTTCTCATACCACATATCAGCAGTTATAGAGTACGTCTGTGTACAAGGGCCACTTTTTAACACACATTGCAAGCGAGAGCTTTAAATTCTTACCTAGTGCTAAACCACCAAACACTCCCAGGAGTATCATTTCAGTCAGGCAGTACTTAAACACCTCTTGCAGTGCAAAGGTCCTTGGTAAAAAAAATGTTCAGGTTTCTTGTTTCAATCAGGCATTACTGAGGACCCCTGCGGGTATCATTCATTTCATTTGGTCACTATTTTTACAACAGGAAGAAGGAGGTTAAGTGGGCTAGCGTCTGCAAGGCAGCAGTCTCAGAGACATTCTGAAACGTCATGTAATGAATACTTTTTTAAGAGGCCGTGTGGGGCTGAACCTGAAGGCAGCAGTCAAGCACTGGCAGAGAACAGTCTTTTATTTACTACCACCACTTTCAAATCCCACCCATAATGTTTTTTTTTTCTTCTGAAAAAGAATGCTATTTACTGCAGCCATGAAGGAAGTGTTATAGAGCAGACAATAATATCAACCCCCTCTTCTCTCATCGATACTTTGGCTCTCTGTTTTGTTTTGTTAGATAATAAATGGCTATTTCACATGGACGCAGGGAACTCCCACTTTGTCCAATATTGACATCAAAGTTCCTTTTGGTAAGGAGAGCTCTCATTGCAAGAAGTTACATTTTAGCTCTATTTTTTTCTGAATGAGTGTGACAGACTGATTGTGTGTAATTGCGTGTGTGTGTGTTTGTGTCCCAGGTAAATTGACGATGGTTGTGGGTCAGGTAGGCAGTGGAAAGTCATCTCTCTTGCTGGCCGCTCTTGGAGAGATGCAGATGATATCGGGCAGCGTCTCTTGGAACAGGTGAGTGTGTTAAAGAGGACGTCATCCTACTGCAATGTTATGTCTTGTCTTGTTGGTATCCAATTAAATCTCTGAATGTGATCCAGTAGTAAAGCAAATTATTGGCTCTTTTCCCATGCATGGATTACAGCAAGTAACATCAGTGAAATGGTGTTTTATAAACAGTATAGCTAGATGGCAATGTTTTAATCAAAACTTGGATTAACGTTAAAGCTGGGTTTTAGAAGCTGCTCAGTTGTGAAAATATCAGCTATGTAATCTGTCTTGCAAAACAACAGTAGTTTTAATCTGGTGTTTCTGTCATTTCCTTTTCAGTAAACGCAAACAGGAGGATGGCGAGGAGAGGTTTGTGTCGTGACATAACACATAAGCAGTAAATAAAATCTGACTGTCTTATTATATATAATGCTTAAAGCCCTGTAAACAACAACAAATTTGAGTTGGTCACAGCACAGACAATGGTGTCATTTACCACTCAGCAAAATCTAAATGAATGAAAACACTCAGTGTATTAAAGCCATTTAAAAACATTTAGGTATACATAATATTGCGAGGGCTTGTGGAGACTTTTCCTGCGTTGGGCTTATTCTGTTCTATAATCTACTTTGCAATATTGTAACATCTTCAATACTCCCATAGCTTAAGACTGTCCGGGTTGGGTTCGGTCTTAATTTCTGTCATCTTATTCAGGCTCGGGCTGGGCTCAGGCTTGCCTGGTAACGACTGGTCAAGTGCATGCATTTCGATTAGTGCGAGATCGATCGCGATAGATAGAATTTATTTTAATTTGTCAAGAAAGACTTATTTGTTCCAAGTAGTCTAAAGCCTACAGTCAATAAATTCTGTTTAAAAATGTATTAACAACTCAGTGCAATTTGTCGGGCTGTAAACGGTTTCAGGCTTTGTACAAAGCGAGTTCATTCGGGTTTGGGCAGAATCGGGCCGAGTCGGGCCTAACTTTTAAGGCCTGATTAAAGCTCTACACGCAATTCTGTAGCATATCCTTTACTGTCTTTGCATGTTTTTAGGAATAGTATTCTAATCAAAAGAGTACATAGTGAAGATTTAAGTCTGTTGGTCAGTTTAGGTACCAACAGGATATGAGTGTCAAAGGATTAAAAATAGATCACATAATCTTTCTCTTTTTTTCCTCTCCTGTCTGCAGTGAGAACCATGCAGCAGGGGGTAAACCAGCAAGGTACTGTACTATCTGCTGACCATAATGTTTACACTAGCCTCAGTGAAGGTTCTGCTCCATCACATCCCCAAATACAGCTGCCTAATATCACAGTGGGGAGCTACTAATGTACTGTACTTTTGACATGAGATTATGAATATTACATGTGTCACTTCCTGCCATGACAGGAAAAGAGGCTCAGTGGCGTTTGCGTCTCAGAGACCCTGGCTGCTCAACACCACTGTGGAGGAGAACATCATGTTTGATACAGCTCCTAACCAGACAAGGTAAAGGCATACACCAATACAGCCCAGGAAAAAAATATAGGTTTCTCTGATTTTAATATTTATATGTATATGTTTGTGTAAAATGAACATTTTTGTTTTATTCTATAAAATACTGTCAACATTCATCCCAAATTCCAAACAAAAATATTGAGATTTTTTTACAGAAAATAAGAAATGGATAAAATGACAAATGCTGTCTTTTCAGACCTCAAATAATGCAAAGAAAACAAACGTGGTCAGGTATAAACTCATTCTGTACAAACACACATAGCTGAAGTATTCCACATTTACAGTATCAAGAGCATTTCCCTCTCTTTGATGGTCTCTACTGTATGAAAACATTAGGCTATCCAAAGCATAGCCTGGCTTGCCCCTGAATGTTAATGTTAAGTCTCTCTCTCTCTCTCTCTCTCTCTCTCTCTCTCTCTCTCTCTCTCTCTCTCTCTCTTTGAGCTCTTACAGTATACTGTATGTGGCCACAGGCTAGGAAGGTGTTAACCTCAGAAAAAAATGTCTCTTCTAAAATCCATTTGTCAACCTGTCTGCCCTGTGGCTAATGGTCTGTCTTTGAGAATGCATTAAAGGGCTAAATGAGTGCAGGCCAGTGCTACGTATTTGAAGGGACGTTACGCAACCGCACAGATTTCACTCTCCACTCTAACTGCCCTCGCCGAGCAATTACCGTAGTTCAAGTCTCAGAGCTAAGAGGACGGCCCTGCCATATCAGTCCGGGCTTGTGACTTGATTGTGTCTCCTCTAAGGAGTCATCAAGCGTGACAAATCCTGGCATAGAGATCAGGAGCTTTTGCAAAGCCTTCCTTGTCCATGGAGGGGAAAGATAAGCACTTGCATATTGGAACTATTTGATCTTATGTGCCTGAATGTCATGGCTTTTCAATGTCCTTTCCCAGGTACAGAGATGTAGTTGATGCCTGTTCGTTGCAGCCAGACTTTGACTCTCTTCCACAAGGAGATCAAACGGTTATCGGAGAGCGGGTACGTGTAATGAAATACTTTTCTGTAGGGACAGGACTTGAATGTGTTTAATTTTATTGTGAATACCAAAGTCAGTCACGGTTTTGTTGTGTAACTCTGATCAAATCTTCACGAGCGTGACTTTTTTAGCGGACTGTGACGGCACATTATTCCATTCCACTGACCCCTCACAATCACATAGAGACAAAGAGGACTCGGGAAAGAGGAGCGCTACTGCCCAAGGCACTTCCTGCCTGCCCAGGCACCGGTCCTGCCTCTAGTGCACAGTCCAACCAGCACGCAGCCCCCACTTCCCCTTCACCACTCTCTGTGCATCAGCCACACACACACACACACACACACACACACACACACACACACACACACACACACACACACACACACACACACACACACACACACACACACACACACACACACACACACACACACACACACACACACACACACACACCTCTGTGGGCATCTCTCACAGTCATATCAGCTAAGCTCAAAGATGATGTAATGATTTTTGTCTTTGCATCTCTTTGTCCTCCGCCATTTGTCAGTTTTTTTTGTTTTTGTTTTGTTCTAGTTTTTTTTTTTTTTTTTGGTCCCTTTAATCTGACTTTGCCGTCATACATGGAGCTCTCATTCTGAGGTTGGTATTGCTGGTAATGTGGGTATTCACTCTCAACAGGGCATCATTCTGTCTGGTGGGCAGCGCCAGCGCATCAGTGTGGCTCGAGCTCTTTACCAGCAGACCACTGTGGTGTTTCTGGTGGGTCATGACAGGACCATTCACATTACACACGTTTTAAACTTTTCTCACAAATGCCTTTTCCAGTCATTAAATAACATTACCTGTTGTACACATTGTAAATACAATCATAGGTTACATGTTTGTATACAAGTAATTTTTCTATATAAATAGTAGCTAAATACTGCAGTTATTACTGTGTGGCACGTTGTTCATATGTGTTTGTTGTCGTCCTGTTGTTCTCAGGATGACCCTTTCTCTTCCCTTGACATCCACCTGAGTGACCACCTGATGATGCAGGGCATTCTGAGGATGCTGAGGGGGGAGAAGAGGACTGTGGTGCTGGTCACCCACAAACTCCATTATCTACCTCATGCTGACTGGGTAAGCCTGAAAAAGATTCTTGTCTCGGAAGATGTTTGATTTATTTGGTAAAATTTAAAGGGGATGTTCGGTTTTTAGCATGTCTTTTCTGGAGTATCTAGGATGAAATGGAATCATCGACACCAACATTTTCCAAGAAATCTCGGATATTTAGCTCATTTAGAATCCCCCCAAGTAGTGAATTACTAAGAAATGCAGTGAAATTATGTCAGGTGTCAGCTTATTTGTGCATTAATGGGGATGGGGGTCCGAAGAGGCAGTATAAAGTTCAACATGTCAAAATGTCTCCCTAAATACAGATAATTTCAATGAAAGATGGGACAGTGCAGACCCAAGGCACCCTGAGAGATATCCAGTGTTCTGAACCAGACCTGTATGAGCAGTGGAGAGCTCTCATGTACAGAGAGGTATGGTGTTACTGAACCACAACATATTCTTTTCCCACATCCAACCTTTTCAACACTCTTGCTGCTATTTTGGACAGTGTGTTTATCGCCAGTCAGGAAATACATTGTTTTTCTCATGTGATGTTCTTATAAGGATGAACACACATTAGCATGATGTGCTAACTAACCGACTTCCCTGTTGCAGGAGGCTGGGAAGGAGATTACAAGCGAAATGAGAAAGAGAAGCTTCCGGAGGAACATGTACTCAAGAGACATACACACGAGAGATGAAGAGGAGGAAGATGAAGGTGAGAGCACCTCCATTATGGGCAGAGGGACTTTGTCCACTGTTTTGGTCATTTGGTTTCTTTTGGTGTTATTTTGATAGGGCATCATCACTGTATCACTGTCAGAGACTAATCAATCTTGCAAATAATATGTAATTAAACATTACATATAGCATTGGCTCTCATAACAAAGCACAATCACATTAGCAGTGCAAATTAAAAGCAAAGTACTCAAGCACATGAATGAATCACTACTCTAAGTTCCCTGGCAGGTAGCACAGCCAGAGAGGGTAAAAGCGGAGTGAGAGGTGCAAACATCGACATATTTAATTCTTTGCACACCATTCAAGATTCAAGCTCTTACAGGCTGATACCAAAGATCACTGAAAAGCTTAAACTGGGACGTTTTGTGATACTCACATTTATGTATGTAACTCATTTGCTTCCATTTTAATATATAATATATAACAGTATAATAATATCCAATGATCTTATGATCTTTGGTACAGCCATAGTGAGATGAGTTACAAATGACTAATTAATGATTAATGCCTGATGAATTTGATTTGCACTGCTAAATTGAGTCATGTAGCCTGAATCTCACTGAGTTATTCAGGCTGCTTTTGCTGTAGTGCTATAGTCTGGTGTTGTCTTCTTTTCTGTACCATTGCTGCAGAACCCTAATGTTTTCTATTGTTGCTGGTGTCATTGTTGTTGTTGTTGTTGTTGTTGTTATTGTTGTTTTTTACATCTCTGTGTTCTTCCCATGTGTGGACATATGGGATGGCTTCAGCGCCTGATGTGCCTGATGTGCCTGATGTTGATAGTAGTGCACAGAAAGGTCTGGATTGAAAGGCATGGTTTTTAAATGGCATTCCTCCCTATACGCATCCAGCTGGATGAGGGACATTTTCACAATCTTTCATGCACAACGTAGGCTTAGTTATGAACAGATGTTTCAACTCAGAAACTCAGATACAGTTAAGAATAAATTAAAGGGATAGTCCAGAGTCAATCATCCCCTTGCTCTGTTGATCAGCGTTGCAGAGTGCCGTCTGCAGCAATAAGAACAAGACAGTTTGGTAACGTGTAGATTGGATTCGCAAACCAGCAGCTAACTAATGCTGACAGGGCACAGGAAAACAAAACTTAATCAAAGTTTCCTTGCCTTCATTAGTTGGTGTTGGATGCTGTACTGTTTCTTTTCTATTTTCTTTTCTATTTTTTCTTTTCTATTTCTACTGACAGCACTCAGCAGCCTGGATTGACTCTGGACTACTGCTTTAAGTACAATCAGTCAACATTCAGATAGGAAAGACATTTCCCTACTAGTTACTAACTAGCAGTACTAACTAAATAAAAGCACTAACAGTTAGTGTCATAAAAATCTTATCAATTAGATTAGATTAGTTAGATTATCAATTGAAATTAAACGCACTAGATTAAGAGAAGAGACTCAGATCCTATAACTGATTGTGAAAATGGAGGCCCCTTATGTAAATCTCGTGGTCCATCAACTTAGTTAAGTGATCATGTTGCCAGGGTAGTTAAGGGATGTTACATTAATGGTAAAATATTCTAATCCGCCTTCAGTGGGTGAATGTTTTAATGTTTAAACGATAACAGCCCCAAAAAGTTTGGGACCCATAATTAATTCATACAGATAACAACGATTCATACAGAGACCAGATACATAATGTGAACAAACAGGCAGGTAAATCACATACAATATACATACAGTATACATGTATAGGCTACATAATCAATGGACATAACAAGATTTTGGAAAAAAAAACATTCTATTTAATCTTTAATATTTTAATACATTTCTATCTTGTATGAATACATCTAATTATCATTATTACTGGATATAGAATTCATAATGTAAGAATGCTGCGAATGAAAGGTTAGCTCAATAATATGGGGATAGTGGGTAGAGTGAGTGGAGAGTGAGTAGAATTTAACACTAACTGAATGTACATGTAAATACACTTGTAGAAAACATCCTTAATCCTTTTTATCGTTTAAACGGTAACTGATAAACATCCCACCCACAGCCTCACACCTCTGGCTCCCAGATCAATCATATAAATGCATGATGCTATTGTCCTATTGAACATATAGTGATAAAAACTCCTAGCAGTAAAATTAAATCCCTCTACTTAAAGAGAATTGTTTTGTTCCCTTGCATTGTTCCTAAACATCCCAGCTCCAAACATCCTAAATGCATGCAGAGAATGAACAGATTTCAGCCTAGATATGTGACAGCTTTCATCCTTGAAGAACCTCCTACACAGACAGTGTGCACATGAATGCAATTCTGTGTTGGCAACCTACACACTCGCCCTTTCAAACATACAGTACATAAAACAGTAGGCATGTAGAAGAAGAGAACCTAATGGAAGGTAGAGTTGAATGTTTTTCTGTTATTTACATCACAGTGCTCTGTATTCTATTCTATTCTATATCAAATTTGAGTACAAGAAATCTATGCTATATTGCATAGACATTGCTGCGGCATTGGTTGTTATCATTGATATGATATCTCTTTCAGTGCTAATTAAGTTGTTAGCACAACCTTGTAGGGATCAGAGCATTGTGCTGTAATGATTAGTCTGTGGGCTTTGCCGGTTCTTTGGCGTGACGAGTCTGTTGTTTTCCGCAGGATCCTCGACGGATGAGGACAGCCTGGCGGCTGAGCTTCGCCACCGGGAGACGATCCCGTGGCGCTCGTTCAGTGCGTACCTACGTGCAGCCGGGCTGCTGCTCCTGCTGCTCCTCATCTTCTCGCAGCTCGCCAAGCACTCACTCATGGTGGCCATCGACTACTGGCTGGCCCACTGGACCTCCAGCGTCATCGTGGCCAAACTAGCCGCCGCCGAGGGCAACTGCACGTCCGAGCAGGTGCGAGATAGGCAGGTGACCTGGCTGCCGGGAACTGACACTCCTAACATTTCATTGCAGCACGCAGCTCCGTGTGTGACTGACGGTTCTCTGGGGGGGGGGCTTGCGGGTGACGGGTCGTCGTTCTGGATGTGGGAACAGGTGCACGGGGGTCTCAGCAAGTAGTAAATAGCTTTGCAAGGCACGAGTCGTCCTCACATTTCACACGGTCATCTCTTCACCACCGCAAAGGGCCTAGTCTCTACACACAGTACAGTTGCATGACCAACCAGCACCTCTCCCTGTCCCCAACCTCGACCCAGACAGCCGTCGTGCCATTGGTCGCTAAGGAATCAACCATAAATTGTGGGGGTGGGGAGGGACAGCAGGGAGCTATTGCAACAGACACGCAATACCAAAATAAGCTCTATTAAAACTTAGGCTGTGCTGCAGTGCACCCACAACTTCCCTAGTCATGTCCCTGGACTGGACCCCTCCATATGCTGCTTGTCCATGTCCCTCAGGCCCCTGGGTCTGGAGCACAGCTGTTCCCTTTTCTCTCTCTCCTTCCCTCTCTTCCCTCTCTCTCTCTCTCTCTCTCTCTCCTCTTTCTTTCCTCTCAGACACACTGTGTCCAGTGTACCCTCTCTAAAGGGTCATGTCCCAGCAGAGTTAGCTTTATGCCTACTGGCAAACATCTTTTGTATGTTCACATTTTCATTGAATCGTTGTTCTATAAATACAAGTACGGAATGAGCTCATCCAGGAAAAGTTATACCGTTTTTTTTTTTGTTTTGTTTGTTTGTTTGTCTGCTTGATTTTTAATTCAACAACGTTATTGATATTTGTAGTGAAATTTGTCTTGATATGGATAAACGGCTGTTCAAACAAAATAATATAGGCGATTCCTGATAGCCAAGGCAGCTGTCTTTAATCCAGTGTTCAAACACAGACACTCTGTTTCAAAACAGATGCACCATTTTATGGAGATCCAGAGTTTAACAGCACGTGTTAATGACACTGGCAAACATCCTCTCTGGTTTGGAGAGGAAAGTGTTTGTCAGTATGCCAGCATGCCTTGTAAAGCACAGCCATGATAAATCTGTTAGCTTGTGAAGGTTTTGGTCATTTACTGGTAAACCGTGCTGATCTTTGCCCTCAGAGGGCACAGAGACTCATGCATGGACACGTGTCACTAAACATTCATCTGCTGTGGAATATTGGGTTCATTTAGGAAATTTTTGTGCATTGCAGCCAGGCCAAGTAAACTATCCTTTGTAAACATTCATTTCTCAGTATGCTTCTCTTGTGGTCAGGGGCGCTGCTAGAAATTTTTGGGTCTATGACAAAAAATAATTTTGGGCCCCTTTAAATATTGATTTTAATATTAAATTTTTCTCAGGCCCTTAGAATCATTCTAACTTTTCCCCCCCAGCGGCGCCCCTGCTTGTAGTATTAGTGATAAAGTTCTTTTCCAGACAAATACCAGACATGTACTGAACAAACAAATACTAATTATTTCACTGACTCTGTGTTTTCCCATGGCAGATGTGCACGTTCACTCACTCGTCCTACCTGCCAGTGTTCTGCATCCTGTGCTGCCTGGGCATTGTCCTCTGCTTGGTCACCTCAGTTGCTGTTGAGTGGACAGGACTCCGCGCTGCCACTGTGTTGCATGGCAACCTGCTTAAAATCATCATCCTGGCCCCCATGAGGTACAGTAGGCCTTCTCCGTGTGTGTGTGAGTGTGTGTGTGTGTGTGTGTGTGTGTGTGTGTGTCACTGACCTGAGCAGGATGGGTGGGTTGGTGGGTCTTTTATACACAAAAAAAGGTCAGGGCATTTAATTCTGCATAAAGGGGAAATCTGATGTAATACAATGCATATGTTCAAGCTCATGAATGTTATGGGGAAAAAAAGAATGAGAAATTTTGATAGAATAGTGAATTGGCAGCTTACACTAGCATGTACATGTACATGTATTACAGTGTTTTTCTTCCGTCTCTCCTTGATGCATTTACCTTTTCATTCTCCTTGTACTGGAGCAGAAGAGAGCAGAGTTGTCAGAGCTGTGTTGTCTCAGGGCTCCAAAGCCATACTGTACCATCTGCTGCTTAGGGTAATGGAGTGGACAAAGGCTGTGTCCAGGGCGGCTGTCTCCACTGCTCAGATAATCAAGTCCATTTATTGTACGTCTCTGGCAAAATCAAGGCCATTTGACTCAGCCTGTTTATGTCGTCTGGTGATGTTTTCCTCACCATAGTGCTGTAAGCTGTTGCAGGGTTTGGAGGGAGACTAGAATATTGACAAATCCAAGGCTGGCTATCATTCTGTGTCTGTACTGTGTTTATTTAACAGGCTCTTTGAGACGACCCCACTGGGTAACATATTAAACCGCTTCTCTGCTGATACCAACACTATAGACCAGGTAAACAGCTTTTGATAGAGCTGCACATTCACCATTCACAGTATCAGGGGCCAAATGGAACATTCAGCTCAATTTAAACACACAAGCTCTGAAAACATGACCACAACCACAGTGTAGCCAGCATTTAATCAGTGTGATAAGACGCATTCAAGAACACACAATCCCCCATATACTCTAAAATTGATGATGCATGGGACAACTTTTTGAGCAATGCTAGTGAGTAATAACTGATAATGTACTGATAAGAAGATTGCACCAATTGCTTGTTCATTTAAGTTCTTCACACAAAATGATTTCCTAATGTCACCAGGAAAGTTCGGTCAGTAACATTGCCCAAACTGGCACCCCATGTTTTATTGTATCTCATTATGGGCTGTGTGTGTGGTCGGTCATTCCTGATGTGTTTTGTAGCACATTCCGACCACCTTGGAGTGTCTAAGCCGCTCGACTTTGCTGTGTCTGTCTGCGGTCGGGGTCATCGCCTACATTACGCCTCTCTTCCTCACCACTCTCGCTCCTCTGGGGATCATCTGCTACTTCATACAGAAGTACTTCCGGGTCGCCTCCAGGTCTGTGCCACTCACGTCTTCTGAAGGAAGTTATATTTACATTTACATTTACATTAAATTTTATACATTTAGCAGACAGCTTTTATCCAAAGCGACTTACATTTGTCAACTATCAACTTCAGGGCAAGTCTCCCCCAGAGCAACTTAGGAGCTAAGTGCCTTGCTCATCATTAACATATCAGCCAACTGATCAAGCTATAAATCAGCCAGCACATACAGCATCTCACAATGTTTCTGTTAAATGCTAAATGTCAAGACCAAACAAATAACACGTGGGCCTGGGGGTCTTTTTTCGTCTTTAGGGATCTTCAGCAGCTGGAGGAGGGTACCCAGATCCCACTGTTGTCTCACTACACAGAAACTGTGGAGGGACTCGTCACTATTCGTGCATACAGGTGATCTTACCACTCATAGGGGCTTGGCGTGAGCGGTGGGGACCTGACCTGTTACTGCAGTTGGAGCTATAATATTCTAGAATAATATTCTACACATTTGAAAACAGATTGGGTCATATTGAAAATGTTGTCTCATCAGGCAGTTTCCCTGTGGTTATTATTAAAGGTATGAACAGCGGTTCAAGAAGAAACTTCTGGAATATTCAGATGCAAACAACATCGCGTCTCTCTTCCTGACCGCAGCAAACCGTTGGCTGGAGGTTCGCATGGTAATACAGCTTAGTTTCATTTTATTTAGATGGATATACTAATTTATATTTAGTGCTTAGGACTTAACAATACATTGAAATGATGAAATGATCTGTTTTTTTTATTCTGTATATATTATAATTCAATATAGTTATATTGGTGAATCAGAATAACTAAAGTAATCCCTTGTGTTGAACCCCCTTGTCCTTTGTCTCTGTAGGAATATATTGGGGCTTTTGTAGTGTTGATTGCTGCAGTGGCATCTATCAGTAACTCTCTATATAGCCAGCTGTCTGCAGGTCAGGTTGGGCTAGCCCTGACATATGCACTCATGGTATGTGACCAACTCTATCACTCAGCCACACAACACATTCAGCTGCTGCTGTCTTTGATTCGGAATGAAATATGATGAAGTAATGAGATTAGAAAATTATTATTGCTATGAGTATTGCATGATTGTATTTATGTCATTTGATAGTGATGAATGATATTTATCTACATGATTGTGTAATCCTTTCATATATTCTCGGCATTTTGAAAGTAGTCATTTGTGAAAGTATTAGGATGTGATAAGCCCCTGTTTATACCACTAGGTGTCCAATTACCTGAACTGGATGGTGCGTAACTTGGCAGACATGGAGGTCCAGCTGGGTTGTGTGAAGAGGATCAGCAGCCTGCTGCAGACTGAGCCTGAGTGTTTCCATGGAGTCATGAGTGAGTCTCAGGTCATAGCTGTGCTAGTAGTCAAAAAACAGTAGATAAGTGAAGGTTATTGTGGAAATGAAGAGAAGTTTTTGAAGCGATTTCTTAGAATATGATAATAGACTGTGTTAAATGGTTTCAGTTCAAACAATGAGTAGTATGCTGCTATTGAAGTGAAGTAGCACTGGACTGTTTTAAGTAATCCTTTGGAATCTGACAGTAGAGTCTGGCAAACAGGGCACTATCACTGAAATTATAAACACCACATGCCTTTGTTGATTTCCCTTGTGTTTTGTGTATCTGGTGTGTGTGTGTGGTACAGCACCAGCCCAAGTACCTGCCAGATGGCCCCAACATGGCGAGATCAAAATTGAGAACTTGAGTGTGCGTTATGCCAGTGGACTAAAGCCTGTCCTGAAGCACGTCAACGCTCACATACAACCTGGCCAAAAGGTAACCAACAGTTTCATAATAAGCGTGCAAAACTATCACCACTTTTAAAATTGCCATCATATTGCTGTAGAATGTACCATAATAGTCAAAATGAATAAAATGACTTTGTTTTGTTTTAATTTGCTTGTGATTTGCTGAGTGTTGGATTCAACTTCCTTTTCCTAGGTTGGCATCTGTGGCAGAACAGGAAGTGGCAAGTCCTCTTTCTCCTTGGCTCTGTTCCGAATGGTTGACATGTTTGAAGGTAAGTACAGCTTCACTGTAGACCAACTGCAGGACTCCTGTATCATGCTTATGTGACAAAGGGAATAAAAATCTGTTCGTGTTTGAGCGTATGATAGAAAGACAGAAAATTAGTCTCACGTGTTTTGGTTTGTACCGGTGTGCGTGTAATCCAGGTGTTGTTCCTATCTTCCTCAGGACAAATTATCGTAGATGGGATCAACATAGCTAAGCTTCCACTCCAGACTCTAAGGTCACGCTTTTCAATCATTCTGCAGGATCCCTTCATGTTCAGCGGGACCATTCGGTGAGCATTTGAAAGTCCTTAATCCCCTGTGTACCTCTGCCTCACTCGTGCTAAAACTACAGTAAACAGCTATATTAACCGTCATCCTGGCCTCTGTCGTCAGAACGCAGAGTAAAATATACCCCTGAGTGGTCTGAGATTAAATTAGACCTCCTGACTTTTCAGTCACAATAAAGACATTGTCTCATTGAGTTTTTTCCCCCTGTAGGTCATAATTTACTGTTTGTCATTTGTAGGATTCACTCAGCTATTTATGTTGGCAATAAATATTGACACTGTGTCCTATTTTGTGTGATGTAATGGACACAGTGTCCTAAAAATAACACCTGAAAAGAACTTAGAAGTTACATCATACTTTCAACATTTTACTCCTAGATGAAATATGTTTCTCATATTTCTTTGTTGTCAGATAAAGCAGTTTCCTCTTTAGCCATCCTCACATTCCCTTGGTCTCATCTGTAGGTTTAATTTAGACCCTGAGCGCAAGGCGTCAGACAGGACACTGTGGGAAGCTCTGGAGATTGCCCAGCTCATGCCAGTGGTGAAAGCTCTGCCTGGTGGCCTTGGTAAGACAAATATGCTAAATAATCCACTGCCTGGTCATAGTTAGTCAATGAGGACAAAGTTAGTTTTATACCCTAATTCTTGTAAAGAATATCCTAATGTCATAAAAGTTACGAAAAGGGGTCCACTTAAGCACCAAACTAAAAAAAATACTTTGAGTGTGAGTTAAAAATGACAAAGTATGAGGAAGAAACTGCACACTCCCTATTTCTTATATTTATATACAGTATAATACAATGACCTCACATCAGAGTTCAATACACTGTAATACACTGAGGACACCCTGTCACCAAACACGCTAGTAGCCTAGGGCACGCTACAATAAATGTTTAAACACATAAGAGGTAGATAAGAGAGTGCGGTTCTTTCTTCACCATACTAATGTCATAAAAGGTAACATCTCATACTGTATTTTCTGATACACTCCATCATTGAGAGCGATTTAAGTGTAGCCTTAGGTAGAGTTGCCACAGAGATTTCATAGTCTGTTTAGAGTAGTTTGTATGAGTTGGGAGTTATTAGTTCATAAAGCATCACTGTTGGCTCACTTGGCTGATCTGACAAGGTGGATTGACGTTATTCTTCTACATGAATAAACTTCAACACACACTGCGCTTCTCCCTTTCCCTAAAAAAAGTTGTCCCGTACTTCATAAAAGTTAGATCACACTTTTTGGCTCACTGCCTCATCGCTGTTTTTGTATAGCAAAGTTTTCCACATTTCTTTTGAACTTTTGGTCTTGTGCCTTGTTGTAGATGCAATCGTAACAGAAGGGGGAGAGAACTTCAGCCAGGGTCAGCGTCAGCTGTTCTGTCTTGCAAGAGCATTTGTGCGGAAGAGCAGCATCTTGATCATGGATGAGGCTACTGCTTCAATAGACATGGCCACGGTAAGATGCATCTGTAGGCAAACATACTTGAACATCTGCATCAACTGGTGTTATTTTGTTTGTCCATTACAATAAATAGATATAGAGCAGATAGTGTATTAAATGTAGCAATCATATTGTGAATTTGAGGCACTGCCAACTTAAAGCAAGACCTTTACCGGTAGATCTTGCTGTATCAAGCTGCATCAGCACCTTGGACAGGGCTCCAACATTGTCTTTTATGTCAATTAGTTAACTGTAGGACTATTTCTGTTTCAACAGGAAAGTATTCTGCAAAAAGTTGTCATGACAGCCTTTGCAGATAGGACTGTCGTCACCATAGCCGTAAGTAGCATGCAGAACTTTTGTTACTCTAAAAGTTTTCTTTCCTAACACTGTTTTAGCTCTATGTCATCTCGGATGCGTCAACAGATATTTCTGTGTTTTCTCTCAGCATCGCGTCAATACCATACTGAACTCTGATGTAGTCATTGTGATGAAGCGGGGAGTCATTGTGGAATACGACGAGCCTGGAGTACTTTTGGAGCAAACCGACAGTATATTTGCATCTTTTGTTAGGGCCGACAAATAAAGGACGGACACGGGGGGAAGAGAGCATTTTGTAAAGATTGTGTACATTTGTTGATAATTTGTATATTGATGCCAATAAAAACTATTTTGTCTTTGTAAAATAACTTTGTTGTTAATGGCCATGGGTAAATAATGTTTTGGCGGGGGAAAAAAAATCTTCTTAGTTCCTTTGAGACAAGTGTCAAATAAAGTGTGTGGTTGCGGTCACTCCTGGCGCGTCTTCTATTAAAAGTGAGGAAGCAGAGGTTGTTGGACAGGCTTCGAGTCGGCACCTCAGCTGCCTCGGATCAAGTACCAGCTCAGCTGATATGCCATATAACACGCTCCAGAGAGCAGTGCAAGTTGCATTGACCGACCGAATGAAGATTTCACCGTTTCATTTTCAAGTTTTCCACGACGCACGCTCCACATCGCAGGACAAAGACTTTTGACAGGACTACGGGTGACCGACAAAATTACTAATATCTGAGAACTCCCAAACATTCGCGTGTCTCTCTAGTGCTGTGGTAGAAAAAACACGCATAGTTTCAGTGGACATGGCTACTTTTCACACTAGGCTACACGGTGACTTGGATGAATAAGTTCGTGGGAGAATTATCTACGGCTGGAGCTGCGGTCTGATTTATATGAAGTCACAGGAATCGACCCTGTACAAACAGCATCTAAAGTTTCTGTCTTTTGAAAGTTTCCAACATGTTGTCAAGAAAGGGTCTTCTTCCGGACGATTTTGTCTTGACCCGACTGGCAGAGGACGTCTTTCAGCCAAGGTTCAAAACGAAGCAAAGAAAAGCAAGATTCGTTGACAAGAATGGGACTTGCAATGTTGCTCACACGAACATACGCGAGCAAGGAAGATTTTTGTTAGACGTTTTTACTACTTTAGTCGATTTAAAATGGTTACACACACTTTTAATATTTACAATGTCATTTCTCTGCAGTTGGTTACTGTTTGGTATGATTTGGTGGCTAATTGCTTTTGCACATGGAGACTTGGACCAGAAAGGAGACGACTTTATTCCGTGCGTCACGAGTATCCATTCATTTGCCTCTGCTTTCCTATTCTCGATCGAAGTACAAGTTACAATTGGTTTTGGCGGACGCATGATCACCGAAGAGTGCATCGCAGCAATCGCTGTATTAATCATTCAGAATATAGTGGGTTTGGTAATTAATGCAATTATGTTGGGCTGCATTTTCATGAAGACTGCACAAGCCAATAGGCGAGCTGAGACACTCATTTTTAGCAAACATGCAGTCATAGCAATGAGGAATAATAAACTGTGCTTCATGGTTCGCGTTGGAGACCTACGGAAAAGCATGATTATAAGTGCGGCTGTCAAAATGCAAGTGATCAGAAGGAACACCACACAAGAGGGGGAAACAATTCCTCTGCATCAAATAGACATCGAGTTAGATAATTGTTCTAATGGTATATTTCTTGTTTCCCCTCTCATTATCACTCATGTCATTGACAAAAGCAGCCCATTGTATGATTTGTCAGAGATGGATTTAGAAAATGAGGACTTGGAGATTGTTGTGATTTTAGAGGGTGTGGTTGAAACCACTGGTATTACAACCCAAGCAAGAACCTCTTATCTGTCAGAAGAGATTTACTGGGGACACAGATTCGTCTCAATCGTTTCCGAGGAGGAAGGAGTATATGCAGTGGATTACTCGAAATTTGGCAACTCCGTTAAAGTGCACACACCAAGTTGCAGTGCCAAAACACTGGACGAAGGGGGAGTTTCCTTCCGTCTCAAAAGGGGGGAAACATTCCGGAGTACTGTCAGACGTCGACCAGGTGTTCCCCAGGATGCCCAAAACTAAACCAGATCAGTGAAGCACAAGTTTCAATTCAAGCCCAAAGCCTATTTCAAGTGGCTATTTAACAATGCATGCTAGGGTGATTACCCTATTACTTTTGCACTGATTATAATGGACACATGGAAAGCAAGCACAGTAAATTAAGACGTACAGAATTCATTCCCAACTGTACATGGGATACAACCGAACTGGCATGTTGTGTAAACACTGTAATAGACTTCTGGATTGTTTATGCCTTTGAAATTGCTTGTCTGATTTGTTTGTTTTATATTCTAATCTACAGTAATATTTATTTTTGTAAAGATTGACTGTTTTCACTGATTGTTGTTATTTCAGTTTGTTAAACAAAATACTGACACATTTAGTGAAAGTAGCCTATGAGATTTGTACAAAGTGTAGAAGACAGGACATTTTAAAAAGGATACAGGAAAACCTTAGTTATATTTACAAACCCAGGTACGCCTTCCAACATAACTCTTCTCCCAATTACAAGAAGCAAGCATTGGTAACATTTTTAAATATTTTATTAGGTTATAATTCGCAGAGCTTAAAATATTAAATTGCTTTTAACTTAGGCAATATTAAAATACATAAAATGAAAGCCAGAACTGAAGAACCCTGCAAATGTCAAACTAAAACAACTTTTAAAATAAATAAAACTGGGGAGAGGGTGCTTATCTTTTAAACACAAACCGACTTGCCAACCAGAACCCAGTTTGTGACACTTTGTACAGTGATGCAGGGTAAACCTCAAATCCACTCTTTTGGGGGATATAACACTTCCATACAATTAGTTCTGTGAAGACATGATTTAGAGCTATTTATATCTATTATTTTCAATTAACATTTTTTTTTCATGATCCAAGAGGTAAAACCATGTTTTAACTCCAACCATGAGAGAATGTCTGCATTCTCCTGCATTCACAATGCGCCACCATCCCCAGTGTCCCCGAGACAGGATATTGCATCAGAGGAACAGCTTCGGGGTTTGACCTTTACCCTTCGACCCCACTGTGACCCGGGCTCTTCTCTCATCTAACATTCTAAATCTGCAGACATATATATACCAATGTCATTGTCATTGTGCCTTGATGCTCCAGAGAGGGGAGTCCCATAGTCTGGGAGAACAGCGTAGTGCTCCACGCTTCCCAAAGAGATCCAGCGCAGGCCGGGCAGAGAGGTTTCAAGGAGGGAGGGGGATGCGATGATAAACGGTCGCTGGCCTAACTTTAAGTATGGCAGGGGGCGCCTTAAAGATGAAAGCAAGTCTGTAACACACACACACGCACACACACACACACACACACACACACACACCACACTCACACTCCCATTGCCTCCCTCCAAAAAGAAAAGGAAAACCAAAACAGTGGGTGGGGAAGGGGACGAGAGGGAAAGAATCGTTGCACCAGTCAGGAACGTCAGTAGAAATGGGTGCAGTTGGCATCCTACCACCCCCCAACCCCGCCCCCCACCCCATCCATCCTGGCACCCGTGCAAGAGATACATATGTGCCGCCATGGCAGAACCAAAACGCCACACTGTCAGGTCTTGCAATCTAACATTACACAACAGAACTACAGGAGAGCCAGTGCCACACCCCTCCCCCCCTTGACTGGAGGGGATCCAGGGAAGGGAAAGGAAAGGGGGAGAAAGATAATGAAAGCATGAGTGGAGAGGGAGTGAAAAACATACCAAAAGATGTACAGACAAAAATAAATAAAAGGATAGGAGAGAAAGCCTATGGTGGTCTCCAGTCCTGGGTGGGTCAGGGGGTGGAATGGCCTCCTTGGTGGGGTGGTGTGGTGCGGTTGGGTGGGTGGGCAGGCGGTTTAGGCGAGCGGGCGGGTGAAGTGTGTGGAAAAAGCTCACAGCGTTTCCTGCTGCCCGGCCAGCCCCTTCTGCTGGCAGGGTCCTAAAGATAGCAAATTATTCTGAGCGTGGAAGGTCTCCGAGTCCCCCAGTCCCCCCCACCCCCTCCCTGCCACGACCACGAGTCTCGGGGTTGGGGTTTTTTACGCTCTCTCCGTCCTCCTCCTCCTGCGGCTCGGCAGGCAGGCGTGCGTGCCGGGGACCCGGTTCATCTCTCAGTGACGTGGTTCTGTGCGGGGGGGAGTGGGGTGCAGAGAGCCTCATAGAGGTCGTCCATGATGGAAGTCTCCTTGGGGTCCACCAGGTTGAATTCCCTTATAAATACAATGAAATGTGTGAAAAGTGTGTTCAAGTGTCCGTGCAGGTCCATGGCCACCGACTCCCTGTAGTGCGCCCAGTAGATGTGAGCGATCACGTGGAAGAGATACCGGCAGATTTTCTTCACCAGCGTCTCAAAGGCATTGGGGAACTCTTTACCTGTGGGAGGCAAATAAGAAAATAATAGCAAGGATTAATACACTGCAATATAAACCTAAAGTCTCAAGTGATGGTGCTTCTCCACAAAACGTAGTTGCCAGATCTTGCCACTAGAGGGGACTAGAGATTACTAATGTAATAGTACTTTTTACCCAACAGCTTTGACAAGTAATACCCATGTAAACTCCAATGCATATGATGAGCCACTGGGTGGCAGTGTGCACCAACACTCACCATATTTTGTTGGAAAGATGTCTTCGTCCGTCACCAGTTTTTGTACCAGGCTCATGACAAAGTCTACATACTGCGGGGCTGTGCATTTCGTCTTTTTCCCTTTCTCGTCATACCAGTAGTATACCCTGCAAAACACATTAGCATTGAATGTAGTCATTTGCAAGACACTTTTATCCACACAAGTTAAAAATGAAAGGAAGATACTACATATACAGCAGTTATGTTTGAGCACACAAGGTATAAATAAACACAAAGGCACACATTGCAGGCATTTCAAGACTTATTTAAATAAAGAAACCAAAAATAGAGGTTTCCACGCAGGAATGTGGTGAAGTGAAAATAGGATAAGTGTACATAGACAGAAGATGCGTCTACCGCACGTGAAAAGTCTAGTTTGGGTTCTAAGTAGCATGGGTTATTTACAGGCCAGGCCAGGTCTCTGCCTTGAGTTACGTTGTTAGCATTTCTCCAGACAGGCAACCCACACTTTGTCCAAGCGCTCAAATAGCAGGAGTGCAAGGAGATCTTTTCCAGCTCCAGTGCTGTTTGGACTGACGGCTCTTAAAAAGCTACAAGAGCCAAAAAATACTCCAGATGCTTGCTTCTGTTCACAACTGAAGGAGAGGGGGGAAACAAAACAAACACGAGAAGGAACACCTGTCCACCTATGCTGGTACCACCCCCCACCTTCCTTATCTTTTCTAGTAATGGCAATTCCATGGTAAAAAAAGAGGGGGGGGGGGGATCTTGTTGACCCACTTGGGGGGGTGGCTAAAAATACACACACACACACAAACAAATAGTTCACTGGGCTGATGGTGAAGTAGTGGAAACACCCATTTGATTAGAGGCTCCAGCCTGGCCCACGGGCTGTTCCCGTAAGTGGTTGCGGGCAGGCTGATAGCATCGCGCTGATCTGGGCTGGGCTGGGCTAAGTCCTACTCAGATTATAAGCAATATGGGCCCACAGGGGCTCGACACCACACATACCCCAAGACTACAGCAGATTCTGCTGAGTCGACTTCGTAAAGCCATGATCGAGGTGGTTTGTCCATTTTAACAAACAACACAGTTCCGAGCGCACATCACAGACCTTTACAAAATGAACCACTGACGTTTTCAAGTCGAAGGCCATTTATTTCCAGCTCCTTTTATGTGTGTTCACTGTTCGCCATATGGTCTTAATAAATAAAAAAAATGTTCATGACATAATGGCTACCTTCACCTCACTCGAGTCTCCATCATCCGCTGACGTCTCTCTCTCTCCGTTGACGGAGAACAAGGCTGGAAAGCAGCAGGTAGGTCGCCCTGGAGCCAGGAGCCAAGCGCTCAGTGCCCGCCCCTGCAACAGTGCGAGCACATCTGGCTCTCCTAAATATAGCCTCGGCCATCCCATCAGCCTCAGCGAGCAGCCCAGCTAACTTCCCGAACAGACCGCCTTTCACAGTGCCGGGCTTGCGAAGGGGAACATTCCTAAGCTGTTGGGTAAGGGGGCGGTGTGCGTGCGTGTGTGTGTGTGTGGACGTGAACTAAGCAAGCAGCGGAGCCAGCAGCAGAAGGAGATAAAGGGCCTGCTGGATAAACGCAGGATGAGGAGGTGCCCCACCTGGGCTGCCGCCTGGGCAGTGTACCCGGTGGGCACAGCCTCATGAGGAGGATGGCAAACGAGGGCACAGCACCACCCTGTCCTAAACGTACACTTCTTCCATCATTCTTCTTAACCATGAACTCTCACACTTTAGGTGTCCTTTCTCTTTGTGGGTGGGATCCTTACTGGCCCGAATGAGGTAAAGTTAAAACAAAGTAATCAATTCATGCAAACACATTCCCACACACACCCGGGCATGAATACTCTTTTTTTTTCTGATGAGTGACAAGAGTGTGTGAGTGATTAGTAGGAGACAGAGGGCAGAGATAGCCATCGGCGCAGGGCAGGGTCCTAATCTCGCCCTTGACTGATGGGTCCAGCACTGACAGGGGGACGGTGCGTATTGACGCTGCATTCTCAGACGCTAGCTCACGTTCTCAGACTAAAAAAGCCTCCCCACCCTGTGGAGTGCATACCCCACCCTCCCCGCCCTCCACCAATCATGGGTTGGTATCGCAACCCGGTGTTTGCTGATTGGTGGAAGTGAGCGGAGGTGGTCATCTGGTGGGTTCATTCAGGGCATTGTGAAGCACGTCAGGACAAAACATTCGCGGTCTGGAGGAAATTGCTGTGCTGATAAATCTCTTCTGGCAGATTTCAGCATGGCCCATGCTTTTATGCTCTAATCATGATTCTGAAGTAGCAATGGGCTGCAATGCTTTCAAGAGGCAAACATAAAAAGCCAATAAAACTGTGAATGCATTTTGACAGGCCATTACTAACGTTGGTACCCTTAAGACGACCTGGTGAGTTGTGAAACATTTGACGCACGTGTTTCTTCATTTCTCAACGACTCCCAACCTTTTTGGAAAAGAAAAACAATCTGCTGCCAAGAGAACATTTAAGATAAGAGTAATGTGTGTAGGACCTCGTTATCAGGTGTGAAATCTGTGTTCTTTCTCTTTATTTTTTTTTTTTTTTAAGGCACACTGACAGCATGTTCATCTCAGCCATCATAGCTGGAATTCCTCATGGTGGGGAGAAGATTAGTACTAGTTTGTTTTTAAAGAGGGCAGATGATTCTCATGTCTTCAGGACAGACTGACGATGCCTGAGGAGGAACCGTTGGGGCCAGTGTTCTCCAACCAGTCAGGCCAGTTGAGAAAACAGTTGAGGTTTTTGTCCTGAACCATTTTTTCCCCCTGAGGCTGCAGTCCACTTTACAAGATCCTTTTGTTTGCAGTGTCAATAATTACCCACACATATTAATTTGTGCTGTCAAAAAGTGGCTTATGACTGAACAAAGCAATCCCTGTGACTGAAGTTGGAACACATTCAAAAACTTTATTATAGATAAATTACAAAATGTCTCTCTATGGTCCTTATTATGTGTCCCAGTGAGAACTTCCATGCTTTTTGTGTACATGGACCCCGAGTCTAGTCCTAGACTAAAAGTTCAGAATCTTCACTGAAGTTTCTCTTTATGTCTGGGACCACGCTGTCTGTACTCAACCTGGCCCTATAACCATTGGCTATGAGTGGATATTAACCACTCTTCCATATTGCAGGTGATTCCTCCACTGCAGAGCTGGCTTAACCCATCCCTGGACACTGTGCACCATCCACCACCACCACCACCATTGGCAGGGCCCACCATCACACCGTGTACATTTCCTGTAACCTCTGTGCTAGCAGGAAATATTTCAGGAAATGGCTAATTGTGTTGACCCGCTGACCGCAGCATGTTCCCGCAAGAGCCCCTTCCTATCTTACCCCCTAATCTCTCCTAGTAGAACAAGGCCAAGCACACAAAGTTCCACGCTCTCTTCTTGAGGTCAGACGGACAAGTGAGTCCCTGTCCCTCCCCCTCACCACCACCTCCACCACCCTTCCCCAAAACTGGGTCCTGTCTCAGGCTGTCACCAAGCCCAGGCCACAGGGGTGTTCTGTTGCCTGCTCTGCATGGCACAGGAGGACCGCAGGATGAATAATGAATCGGTACACGGAAGAAGAGGGGAAGAGAGAGAGAAAGAGAGAAGAGAGAGGAGTTCTACTTACGTATTGCAGGCCGTCATGGCTTGACAGGTGTCTCCAGTGCAAAACTCTGAGATTGTGCTGTACTGGAGGTTAATGAGATTGAAGAAAGTTGTGGCTGGGGAAAAAAGGAAACAAAGAAGAGAGCAGTATTACGTTTTACTCCTTGGGAAATGTGAAGGGAGAGTCCTCTTTTTTTTTCACCATGGTTTTTATCGGGACTTTTCAACTGTGCTATCTGTTTCCATTAATGCAAATGAGGAGGATAAGAGTTCTGGAAAGGAACTTCACTGCACACGGTTGCCATGACCTCGTCCACCAGGTCAGGCTGGCAACCATTAAGCATTTGAGTGCTATTTTAGCAATATAATGCATCAGATTAATAAATACATCATTATAACCATGCTATTTGCTGGATTTAAAGTTGTTTATGTAACTTCTGCTTCTCATACTGATATTGAAAAGCATGAGATTATTCCATCTCTATGATTGCTTACCATTCCCAACTCGCGAACGCGTCTCCATATACAGCAACGAAATTTTGTTCACATCATCGTAACATGAAAATATCTAAGAAAAACAGCTAAGTAACGAAAATAGCCTGCACAATGTCGTTCTACCATGTTTTTCTTGGAAGTTGTCCCCATGATAACATCTGGGGGAATGTAAGCAATGTTATGCTCTTTGGAATTCTAATCTTAGCTGCTCTTTATCACTCTATTATGCAAGTCGGAGATATTTTCTACATCGCTCGACAAAAATTCCAAAACTTCAAAAGCTCTTTCCAAAACTTTCAAGGGAACGACAGACAAAACAAGAAAAGCTCTAAGACATTCCCACGCCCACCCATTCAACCTACCCATAACAAACCTCTGAGGAATTTTTTTCAGTGTGTGTGTGTGTGTGTGTGTGTGTGTGTGTGTGTGTGTGTGTGTGTGTATGTATCATGAATCGAGATGAGTGTGTTCTGTGGATACATACTGTTGCTGGCTAGCCATTCATTGAGATCGATCTCTGTTGGCAACACGACCAGCTCCTTGAGGTCGAAGTCGACGACCCGCACTTTGGTGTACTCGGCCTCCAGGTACTGCTTCTTCTCTTCAGTGGGCGGCTTCTTTCCATTGGGCTTTCCTTTGGACTTCCTGCAGGCAGACAGACAGAGACACAGACAGACATGTGGTCAGTTCCAGCAGGCCTTCAACACAAAGGGCAGGGCCGCAAAGGGCAGCAGAGCATGGCACAGACTGGGCGGGGGGGGCAGAGTGAGAGTTGGGGGCTTATGTAATTCTATGGCCCACATGTGGTGCCCTGACGCAGGCAGTACAGTGTAGCACTGGCAAAATGGCCTTGGAGATCCTTAGAGCCAGCAGTCTAGAAAAGTGAGGTGATTTTTCCACTGCGGGGCCAAGGGAACGTTAACCTTGCCCTGTCATTAAGCAGACGAGACCACGGCCTTTGTGGCTTCGACTTCCAGGTCTATTTTTAGCCTCCCAGCCGCCCCAAAGTGTAGTGTTACAACCATGCACACCCCCAGAGCCACCGTGCTCCACCATCCCCCCAACGCCGCATCACCACACCCCGGCTCTCAAACATAAAACCCACCGCAGCGTAACCGGAAAAACTGAGGCCCTTTGATGCGCGTCACAGAGCACGGCTACAGGAAATATGCTGCAGGGAACTTGGCTTGCTACACGAGCTAGCGGAACTGCCTGGAATTACACTAATGACGGGAAATAAGTACAGCCAGTACAGAAACAAAATGTCACAACAGCATGGACAATGAAAAACAATGGCCAAATGTCCAAAAACGTGAGGAGCAACCACATATAAGAACTTCAATAGAACTTGAGAACATAACGCAAGTTACTGTATGTTCTATGCTGTTCTATGTTCTAGTCTTCACACGCCCACCCCTCCTCTCCCTCTCCCTCTCCCTAGCTCTGATCCTTATCACTGTGGAGCAGTTCTCAGACATCAGGTTGTATTAATAAAGTCAATGACCTCTTTCACTGGAGAGAAAAACTGCAATTGATTCCCACACAGGCAGCGGATGGGGCTTTTTTGGAGGAGAGGAGGAGTGGGTGAGCTTAGAGGGCATGTTGCTGCCCAACAACAACAAGCAGCGGTCTGCTGACGTACCAGCGGACCTGGCGGCATAAAGCCTGGTCTGTACGCGGTGCGGACGGGCAGACGGGCGGTCGGGGGCCAGGCCTTTAAACAGCTGTGCCAGTGTTATTCTGCTGCGGGGCCCACACTCATGCTCTGCCCCTCTGTACACACAGGACGGCCTTGTTGAGCCCAAGCTCTGGTGCCGACTGCCGATGCTGGCCTGTGTGTGTGTGTGTGTGTGTGTGTGTGTGTGTGTGTGTGTGTGTACACACTGCCAGAGGCAAAACCCACTAAACACATAGTCACTCATACACACATCTCTCTGGCTTATCCCCACCCTGACCACTAACCTAGATATACAAGCCACAGTCAACATGCACCACCGCCCCCCTCCTCTCCCTCACCCCCCAGAGCCGCACTCTCACAGTAAGAGGCAACAAGGTTTGCCAAGAGCTTTCGCTAAGGCCACTTTGTCAGCTTTGGCCTGTCCAAATCTCAGCTCCTCCAGCCCCCCCTATCCGCCCCCAATCCACCCACCCAGCCTCCTGCCAGCTCCTTCCCAGTGGGCTGGGTGCCTGATCATCGCTGGAGCCCCCAAAAGCCTCCCAAGCCCAGCTGTACATCTTGTATTCGGGGAACCATTTCAGTGAAAAAAAAAAAGAAAGAAAAAAAAAGAAAAGATCCTAGAAGTCAGAAACAGCAGACAGCATTGAGAGCTTTCCAAGGCATACAGATTGTGTTGAATCTAATTGGGCTTGATCCACTCGACAAAAACCTCTCGACTCCTTTCCTCCCTCTCCCTCTCTCTCTCCCTCGAAGTCCCTCTGCTGCCACTGGACTGGCAAAAAACTAACTCAGGTTGTTTGAGGACAGAGCGGATGGGCCTGTGGGGACACAGATGAATTCAGTTATGAGGCTTTTCTGTCCGACTCCATTTCCGGCCCCAGCGCTCCACACCTTGAGCGCAAACACAATGGGAGCCCCCCCCTGCGGCGTGTTCTTGGCTTAGTCTGACCCCACTCCCATCTTTTCTGCTCGCTCAAACAAACTGCTCCTAATTCCTGGAAGGCTCCGACCACTGAGAACTGGAAACAGCCGTGTTCCTCTCTCGTCTTATGCCTGTGGAAACAGTAGACCCTTTCATGTGGAACACACTATGTGTACACAACATTTTGTTTGTTGTGGCGCTCGTATTAAGATGTTTATTTGACTCCGCCTTCCGTTCTGTACAATACGTATGGATTCCATACTGTACTGTATGGATTCCATACAGTAAGGCAGAAAAGCACCTAGGAATTAACATGCTTGGAATACATGAGCTACTACAGGAGGGAACACTAACAAGATATGAATGCTGAGCTTAAAATATTCGTAAACAAACAAATGTATAATGGCTTACTACTACAAACTACATGACAGGCCTAAAAAACATTTAAGGCCAACCTAATAACACCATAGTGCCTAAATGAAATGCAATCTGCTCTCCAAATTTGCCTGTGATCCACACAGAGGCAACTGAGGAGAGACTGAAGTGTGTGGAGCGGGGCCGGTGGCTGTCTGCGGCCCCTGCTGAGGTCATGAACCCCAGGGGGACAGCTGCTCGCCCAGCTGGCAGAGCGGAGAAAGTGAGATCGGATGGGACCAGCTGCAGATAGAGAGCCCATACCAGGCAAGACCAGGCCAGAGTGCTAAAGTGCCCCAGATTGACTGAGCATCACAGCTGGGAGCTCCCAGCATGAAGGAAGACCAGTAGACCGAGAACAGGAGTTTTTAACCATCAGGTCGTGCCACCTTTCGGACTTTAGACCACTTAAGATATGAAAAACAAACGATATCAGATCAGTGCTACACAATGAATCTCTGATTAGAGTGTTTTAAGAGTGCTACCAGAAAGTAGGCTACAGAATGCGAGTGCATTTGGTATGTGATTTTTCACATTCATATCACAAGTACTGTACACATAGGCAAAGGTTGCTCGCATTCCGCTGAGATTAAGGAGGCTTCTTTCATGCATGTTCAATCCTGCCCATTTATCTTTGAAATGCAGGGAGGAATCCATTTCCTCCACCTCATCAAAGAGTGTCAAAACAAAGCCAAACAGGCGAGAATCATGGGTGGACAAAACATTTCCCCCATCACTGCATCCAGCAGCTTCCTAACACTGCTCCAACTTAAAACATTAAATTATTTCTTCTGGTAAAGCCAAGCATAACACAGACATGAGGTCAAAAATGTGTTTGCTTCTTCCAAGTAGCTGAGAGTGCCCGGAGAGTAGAGTGGTTCAGACCAAACAGAACATGTTAATCATTTACAAAGGGATTATTTCAATAATGCATTTCTGGACATATCCTGCATTATTAATGTGCATCCCCATAACCTTGATGACCCAGACTTCCTGGGCCCAAAGCTGCTTTTGGCTTTAGGCCACACACACACACACACACACACACACACACACACACACACACACACACACACACACACACACACACACACACACACACACACACACACAGTGGTGTCCTGGACTGGATGCATACAATACCTTTTAAGGGTAATGATTAGTGAGAAAGGGCGGAGTGCACAACACAAGACGACTGTTGGCAGAAGGGGAAGTTTTCTTTTCCTTAAAATAAACTAATGATTCAAGAATGTCTGCGGTCTTTCAGGAAATAACAATGATACCAAACAATGGGGGAATTCAGTGCAAGTCACATTAGGCAAGAGGACTCATTCTCTGCAAGAATATACTGACTGATGAAAATCTACAGCAATTTAAGCTTGATGGAGAGTGCTCGAGTACAATACGCTTTGAATGGCCATTGTTCCCGCAACGCCGATAAGACGGCGAAGGCTGCCAAGGACGGAGATCGGGCTATGAGAGCCTCGATGACCTCCAGGATACCCGTGTGCCCCATGCAGTTCAGCATGAGAAACCCCACTCCCACGGCAATCGGTACTGTAACAGGAGGAGAACGTGGCTCCCAGACACCCTCTGTCAAGTCCCTTCTTACCCCACTCTATTACCCCCTCCATTGATAAGGACCATGTTGAAAAATACGCCGCTCATCCTTTGGGTTGAAACAGCAGAATCTTTTACTCAAGCCAAGTATTAGAGTCACTGAGAACTCCTGGTGATCCCAAACATTAGGCAGCAATGACCACCTGATTGAGGTGGCTATGGGGGCTCATGGTTCACCCAGACAGACAGGTGATAAGCAGGGCAATAATCACAGGCCAAAGACAAAGCGGTCCGGTCCACCCTTTCATTTGAGACCAGGAAATGACCTGTGCACCTCTGGTATCTGGGAGCCTCCCATTCCTGAGTGGGCGCCAAAGGAAGAGTGGGAGAGGTGCAAGTATGTGGGGAGGGAAGGAACACATAATGCTTTGCACAACCGTCGGAGTCTGAAACATCTCAAATCTGAATCCCAATAATAAATGTCAGATGAGAGAGGTTTTAGACTGGAGCGGGGTAAAAAAAAAAAAAAAAAAAACATCTCCCATTGCATGATCACGCATATTAGCCAATCCAGGCATACGGGACGCGTTAACGCGGATGATTCCCGGCATAATGGCACGCGCTCTGTGAAAATCCCAGAGATCGCCGTGTGCGCCAGCAACCAAAATCCAAACAAGCACAGCAGCATTCCGCTGGATCTGCTGACGCATTTTCTTACTTTAGAAAGTCAAGAGGCAAAGATCAAATAAATTCCTCTATTTATTGATGCATTACATAACCTCCCTCCTTTGTTGAAAAGTGGGAAAAGTGAACATGTTTGGCTGGCCTAAGACCATCTAGCTCCAGGGGATGACTGGGCCTGGCCTAACTCATTGAGTAACACTGGGTCTGAATGCAATTAAATTTGAGAAGACAGCTGGGATGACACAAGAAGACAAAACACTAGGACAGAGAGAGAGAGAGAGAGAGAGAGAGAGAGAGAGAGAGAGAGAGAGAGAGAGAGAGAGAGAGAGAGAGAGAGAGAGTGTATGTTGTAAATTAGGCCTAGTTTTGGTATTACACCAGCACTCCACATGTGTTTGGGGCAAGTGATTGGTGTGATTATGGCAGAACTGCTTTTAAACCTGCTGAGAGTCTCTATCCCATCACAATGTAAACTATTAAACAATCCAGACAGAACCAAACGGTCCTAGTACACATTACACTGAACTGTGTATGCTTGATATGATTACAAATTGCAGAGGTGTAAAGAGGAAGGTGTGTGTGTGTGTGTGTGTGTGTGTGTGTGTGTGTGTGTGTGTGTGTGTGTGTGTGTGTGTGTGTGTGTGTGTGTGTGTGTGTGTGTGTGTTCCATAGAACAGGGCAAAACAATTAAAACAATTACTACAGAGGAAATGGGGATTTCCATATGAAATGAATAATGTTAAATCATGATAAAACTAATGATTAGCCACTTACATTAAATGCAAGTGAAATCTATCAGTGGAAAGTGTCTATTAAAGCTGACACAAGTAATAAGATTGATCACCTTCACTGAAAAGACAAAATCCCTGAAATTCCAGTCTGTTCATTATAGTAGCCATGGCCAGCCATGCTCACTCAAGGGAACAGAACTGCTATTTAGAGTCCTATTTCTGATGGTTTTCTTTCTTTCTGTCTTTTTCTTACTTTTTTTTTTTTTAAATAAACCACTGCTTTCCTTGGAAAGCCACAGACCAAACCAGCAGCAAAAGCTAGAATAGATCAACGCTGCAACTAAAAATGGATCAAATGACCGAACATGACATGTTTTTTTCTTCCTAATTATTGTCTGGCATCAATAGGCTATACATTTTTTATTTATAATATGTACATTGCCTGAAAGACCAATCTTTGTCATTTCCAGCACAACCAGAAAAAACACACACATAGCCATAAACCCTTTTTAACTGAGAATATCACAGCAATATACACATCTTCTGAAACACAGTAGCCTCAGAGAAATACCTTAAGCCCGTTACAATACCAGGTGCAGGTGGTCCTACAAGTGGACAGATGCCAGAAAGTGCAAAGCATATATTCAACACAAAATCCGAGAGAAGAGAAGAGATGACAGGCACGACTCACGCCCACAAACCATGCAGGTACGTTTAAATCCATCAATCCAATAGTCAATGAAAAATGTATTTTGACAAGACAACGAAATTTTCCAAATGGCAACTAAGCAAAAGTGCTTATCTTGCACTAGATGCACATTGCCGTCTCAGCAGTTAACCAAATTCCTATGTTGTTGAATGCATTAAATTTATAGACTACAGTTAACTTGAGCAGCAAAAAAAAAAAAAAAGCGCAAAGACGAATGGCAACAAGTTCGACGTCAGGTTTACGTTTGCACCACCAGTGGATTAGCTGTTTCGTTAACAATGCTATACTATAATTTCTAACGGTAAATTAGTATATAATGAAGAGAGTAACTTGCCTCAGTACTTTACCGACTGCCTGCAGGACCATTTTACAACTTAATCCACTTTTTGAGGTCCTCTGCGAATGGAGAGACGAGCTGTCCCCGGGGATGGTGAACTGATCTCCAACCATTTCTTCACTTCAACGATTTCTTTAGACTATACTGCTCTGCGGCGATATAGAACTACCTTGGGTCCAGGATTCTCATCTCCACTAAAAGTAAACTTCAGCCGGAGTCTTGTTACTTGACCCTCCTGTTGCGCTCTCAGCCTATCGGCATCATCCGAGGCGGAGCTGAGCGCCAAGAGGTAGCAGAACTTAACTCCAGGGTGCGATTTCGCACACGAGCGTCACAAAACACAGACATGGTCCAATGTTTATGTTTTAATCACTGCTTATTTTCGGGACGACACTGCTTAATGTAACCACAAAGCAGGGGCTTTAATTTTATTGTGCTCGAAGTTCACAAGCATTAGAGAGTAAACAGAACCGAAAAAAATATAGCAGCTATAAAATGCATACCCTCTACACATTTTTTGCTACTTGAGAAAAAAAAATCACTACTGTTATTAAAATGCATCACTTCTGAGAAAGAAATCCTGTTCAGAATGCGCTCTTTCCCCATTGAGTAAGGATGACCACAGGGAAAAACAAATGTGTTCGCTCTGTCCATAAATATTTACACATTACTGCAGCAAACTTAATGTTGTGGAATTGCACATCTGCTTTTAGTCTTAGAAAAAAAAAAGAAGAACCCTCTGGAATTGTTCTCCAAACTGAAAGGGTGCCTGACTATAGCGCATCCCATGATGGTGTGGTACAAGAACACTTTTAGAGAAAAAGTGCAATCATGTAGCAATCATGAGTTGTGTTTTCCTGATGAACAATGGCTTGGAATTTCCCTTGCTGACAGACATGTGCAAACTTGACTTTGGAGGTAGCAGGAGATTTACTGCCAGTTTGAGAACACAATGCCTGGAGAGGCTCACAGTGGTGGTGGTGCCTGTGGCTTTATCAGAAAGCTTGTGGAAGTGAGGACCAAGGTCCCGGAGGCTGCACTGATATGACAGGCAAAAGACTACTGTACTGTACATAGACATACCAGTATTATGTTTAATCAAAAGAACTCCAATATTTTGTTTTTATTTACTGGCATGTCCACAAATTACAAAAAAAGCTTACATGTGTGACAATGATATCAAGAGCAAAACTGGGTGTTTTTTTTTGTTGGTGGTGGCATTGAAGAAAATAGCATAATTCTTATCATCTTATGCTATTTTGGATCATTTTAAAACTGCAGCTGTCGGAGCTCTTTTATAAATAGAATTATAAGAAATATGAAGCAGAGGTCTTCAAAAGTGATATTAATAGAATCAGCACCTTGAAACATACGTGAAACTTCTGAGATGATGGCACAACAAATCGTTAATCTGGCATGATCATTGTGATGACATCACTGATGTTCAATCAATCAAGTTCTGTGCCCTAAACAATAAGCCGGCTAACGATGCTCTAAGTGGTTTGAAATGGTCACACACAATAAAAAAAAAGATCACATGCTTTTTTAATCTAAATAACTTGCCATTTGAAATAAGACCTGAAAGCTGAGGAAGGAAATAACAGAATAAGATTTGGAAGTTAAGAAAAATAGTAGTATAGATGGTCCTCTTTTCCACCCCTACAGAGGGAGAATAGAGACTGTGATCTTGGAGAAGTTATTAAAAAAAATGTTGGTAAAAAACGTCACTAACCTGGAAAAACTACATTTACAGAAAAGGGGTGGAGGTGCTACAGTGTATGCTGAAGAAATACTGAAGAACAAGGAGATAAAAATAGCTCCAGGTCTGTCACCAGGCCCAGAGCCCCGGCACTGGTGTTTTCACAGGAGCCAGACCCACAAGGTAGAGATGTGAGTGAGAACAGAGGCAGCTTTCATGATCACAGGTTAAAAAAATAGGAAAAAATAGTTCCTTGCGTCACCACGGCTGTGACGACATAGACGTGAAAGGTCTAAAAATGGCAGTGAACTAGCTCACTTGCTACCCTATCCCAGCTCTGGCTCATTGCAGTTTAAAAAAAAGGGAAGAAAGAAAAAGAAAGAAAACGCTACAAGCTTCCAATTAAACAGAGGCTGCCATGCCACCACACCCATATGCCCACAGCAGCAGCAGCAGCAGCACAATGCCCAGTCTGTTCAGTGTAAGTACAGGCTGGTGGGCAGCGCCCATCAACTCTGACGTGAGTGGAGGGTGGAGGAGAGCCAACAAATCAACTTAAAACTCCTTCACCCATACATGAGAGGAAGGTGAATAATTTGTGGTGGGTATACTTAACCTGGTCCCTATACAGTAAAGGAAAGTTTAAGAGCAATGGACAAATTCACCATCACAATCAGCTATGTGCATGTTAAAATAAGAGTAATAAGTCAAGTTGAATGGTATTTAGCATTCGCTTTTTATGCAAAGCTATTCAGGGCCCCAACATAGAGGTTTGGGTATTGAATCCGGGTCACCTGGCTCTCAACCACTCAACCATGTAACCACTGCTCCATCAGGCCTGAGGTTTACAACTCTTATGGGTTTAAGGCAAAGCTGGAACAATGACAAGTTTAGCAGAAGCTCTAAAGAAGTCAAACACAGACAACCCAAGGAGCTGTCAGTCTAGTACCTGTGGAAGAGCGTCTTGAGAAGGCTGCGTGAAAAGTCTTGGCCGCTTGGCTCACCCGTAGGGTCCCTGCTTGTGTCCTCTGCCATCTTGACACCTGCCACAGTGCATACCACACAGTCTGACAGACCGACTTCAGTCTTTCTAACACTCAGATGATGAAGAATCCCAACAAGATGTATGTGTGTGTGTGTGCACGCACTCACACAAGCATGGCTCACACACACACTAGACACCAAGAACTTACTCAGGACAAATGGTTCAACATTCCACACAGCGAAGGCTGGAAACAACTCCCTGACTGTAGTCTGAGGCTGTGTGCTTTGCTGTGCTGTGCTGAGCTGTGCTGTAAGGGAGCGCATCGTCCATCTGGCCACTCTGATAAGGAGCTGCTGCGGAGGCCTAGGCTATGCAGATTAGCGTCTAGTGTCGGCACTGGACGCAGGGGAAATTCAAAGGCGTTCTCCGGCCTGGGCCTATCATCACCTCCCACACTCGTCACCCACAGGGGCCTGCTTGCCAAAGGGTCTCCAGCAGCTAATAGGAGCTAACAGCACTAATGGGACGCCAGAAAGGCTGTGCTGGAGACTAGGACTCAGTCTAATTACTCCCCAATTATGAGGATGACCTCAAGTATTTGGAGGCGCTCCGGGGAACTAAATGGACCGTAGCTGCAGAGTGAAATCACCTGTCCAAAAACACCACAGTAAAGAAAGTAGTTTAATGATCACACAAAGTGCAAATTGTTAAGAAATTCTAAACTTAGAAGCCTAATAATACACTTAATCATAGCTATTAATTGCATGATTACCGGTACTTCAATGTTGTGATTATATAGCTATGCTGGCAATCATTGATCATGGCGAGCTTGCAAGTGGGTAAATACTGTACGTATTAGGCTAAGTATTAAGGCAAACTGTTCCAGCCTCTGGGCACATAAAAAAATGTTGGCACCAATTTTTCTCTTTTCGTCAACATGGGTTCCTTAGGGGCAATTTGTACTTATTTCAGCAAAAATAAAATGCCAGACACTGTTGAAAATAGCCATGACCACAAGTTTGTCTTGAGCTGGTGACAACATTCAGACATACATGTATGGCATGAGTCACCTAGTGCAGCTCAAGTTCCACTTGCACATCAAAATACAATTAGGCATTATGGAAACCAGGACTCCAATGCACTTTCACCAATTACTTAAGCCTAGCAAGATAAATGGAAACCCAAAACACTGGAACCTACTTGGAAAGACTAGAGTTGATGGCTTTCGTAAACAGCCTGAGCCACGTTCCCAAACCTGGAGACAAGTAATGATCTACAGGCCCACATTTGGATTTCTCACATATTTTTGGACCCCCAAGGGAGGAAAAAAAAACGTAAAAGCAGAAGCTGCGTTACATAACCACACTGCCCCTCTGTTGATGTGGGAATATGAGGACTTTGTGTGAAAACAGTAGAGGGTTAAGTAGCGGCCCCTGGGAGCCTCAAGACTTTCACCATTTCCTGCTCCTGAAGAGGCGCGAGAGGAGGAGGAGGAAAAAATAAAAAAGTAAGCCACCCTCAGGAATCTGCGGTTGCATTGTGTGGCCCTGTGGGCCTTGCTTCCTCTCCCCGAACCCCCAGGCTTTCATATACACAGGCCCTCTTCCTGTGTTTATGTGCTCTCTCGATAAGGGCTCCATCCCGAGCTCCCGCACTGGCCAACGGACTCCGCCGCATAGCCTACCTTCCTCAAATATTATTCTTAATGAGGCAGCTGGTGGCTTTCCGGAGGTAGCAGGCCTGGAACAGAATGTTTCAGCTGAGGATCGGGCTATGGTTGCCAGGCTGATGCTGGGGAGGTTAGGGGGTGGGGGCATCGCAGACCAAAAGGGGAGAGGAAGTCTGAGGAACAGCGGGCAGTATGGGCCCACCACCCAAGATCTTGATCTTAATTACTGTCAGCAAAAGCGGAAGGCCTCGGATCTCACATCTGCTCACTGGAAAGAGACAATTTGTGCAGTACACTAGGGCTTTCACAACCTTTACTGGAAACAGAGGTTCTGCGAGTGTTGCACAACAACCCATCTACAATCCTGAAATGTTTTCTGCATTGAGGTTGGGAGAGAAGGAGGTTAACTGGGCCCCATTTGTTCGTTCATTTAGCTCGCTGCTCGCTCTTTAAAGGATCAGAATGTTCCCTTTTCAGCAAAATGATGTGCCGAGATAGGGGCCATAAGGGTTGTCACCTCCCAGAACCCAAGAATGCTCTGCTGGCACAAGAAGGAATGGCGTCAAGAAATGTACTTTGCTCTTCCCAAGCATTCAGAGATTCTAAGAAGAAGGGGAGGGGAGATTAAAAAAAAAAAATGCTTAATGATTCCAAAATGTTTAACAGCCAAGGCCTGCACACTAAGGGAATGTCCAGAAGGACAGAACAGGACTTTAAAGGCATTGGTATGTGTGTGTCTGTGTGTGTGTGTGTGTGGCAGCTCCGCTCATGGAAACAGTGTCTTATCTACTTATCAGCTTACCGAGCCAGACAGGGCACTGAGACGGCCACGGAAATGGACACAGCGAGTCTTTTAGGAGACACACAGCCCACTCAATGCTTCCTTTCCCGTTCTTTGATTGGGCAACCCAGGGAGGAGCATTTGAATATCCCTTAGCCGTGACAACCGTCCATGAGGTGTGACTGTGTGAACTGAAAGGGCGTAATTGCCGCTGCGATCAGTGGAATTACGGAAAGTGAAAGGTTGAGCTGACATGAGGAGTCAGATGGACAATGACGTGCTTGCCAACTGACCAACAGGCATGATGGCGGCCCAGGCACACCCGGTTGGCCAAAGCATTGCCAAGTCTGCTTTAAGCCATGATGAAAAAAAGGAGCTGGCTTGTGAATGAACAGCATGGTTGTCAAGGTACTGTAGATGTTCATTGCTTGGAGAGAGACTGAGGTCCGTCACCATTATTTAGACATGGGTTAAACAAAATGCTCCTAGCAACGAGCAGTTCTGACCTCATCGCTAAGCTATAATAAACAAACCACATTCCCTTTTAACAACCATCTACATCAGTAGATTATCTAGCAGTAGGCATTATCTAGCACTGTCACAGGTTACGAAACAATCATGAGGTCTCACAACTTCCACGGGAATGTGAAATGCAAACTCTGACTAGTCAAATGACAAATTTGTATGCAACAAGCCCAACAGGTGTTCTGAGCCGCAACATGGTTGTGACATCAGTGCTGGTGACAGGCTGAGGGCAGGAAGAATGAGTGTCCACATGACTACAGTAAGAAGTATACTAGTAAGACTAAAGCAAGAAGTATGCCTGACTCTTTGCAGAAGTGAAAGCACGAGGCAAATCCCCCTGAGGAGAATTCGTGTCTCATTTTTGATGCAAGAGAAAGCATTCTTAGACACTAATAAGGGACACATGGAAGTAGGGTACACAATGTGCAACATCCCATCAAACGCTTGGATGAAAATCACCCGTAAGTCACATATCCTTGGCAGACAAACTGACAAGCAAAATCCACAGACACCCCATGGGTAACATAGCAAACAGCTGGAAAGACACACACACTTCATGATAAACACAACAATAACAGATGGATGCAATGGGTGCTATGCGTATTGATAGTTAAGGCATCCAAGCATAAAATGGATGCAGAATGCCTGCATTATCAGTGCTTGCATAACATGTTAATGTTTGTGAACAAAATTGTACAAAATTACAAAAACAGACCCAAAAAAGTACTGAGACATAGAGCAAGACACATATTTACTGAATCTCTGTATCAAAGGATGGCTCCCTTGTCTCTGCACAAAGGTCAAGCTTTTGATACATTGATAGGCTCCCAGTTAAAGGAAAGCCCAGAAACAAGGCAGCACATGCATGAAAAGAAGCAGAAAACAAGCACTCCAAAAACATCTTGGACTGAGTGCCAACTTTCTCCAGGCTGCAGAGAACAGTGAGTGAGGAGTGTACTTGTGTGTGTGTGTGTGTGTGTGTGTGTACGTGTGTGTACATGTGTCTGTATGTACGTGTGTGTGTGTGTGTGTGTGTGTGTGTGTGTGTGTGTGTGTGTGTGTGTGTGTGTGTGTGTGTGTGTGTGTGTGGGGGGGGGGGGGTGGGTGGAGTCCTCCTGAGGTGGAAGCCTGTGCCTCTGCCTCCTCCCTTTCTCTCCTCCTGCCTCCTCCCTTTTCTTTCCCTCCTTCCCCATCACCCCATTCTCAGGGGGCAGAACAAGAACAGTGTGAAAAGAAGAGAGCTCTCGCTGCCACAGCCTTTTGTTCGAGAGAAACGTGCACGGCTCGCATTGAGCCGCCATCCGCAAAACATCCGGGAGGAGAGGAGAGGAGAAGGAATGAAAAACCGGCTCTCCTGATCACCTCTACAGCAGGGAAGGGAGGGGTAGAATTAGACATATGTCTACATAACCACACACACAACAAAGGAAGAAAGGGGAAAGAAGCAGAGAGAGGGATGACGAAAAGAGAGAGGCAGCATGAAAGAGAAAGAAGAAAGGGAGAATAAAAAAAGAAAGAGAGCAGCACTGAGAGTCTAAGCTCACGCTGATGAGGGCACTGCAGTTTGGATGCCACTGCCAAAAAAGCCCAAGCTGCAGTAATCCATTATCTCTGGACAAAGAGAATGTGAGGAGCGAGAGACTGCTTGCACACAGGGAGTCACAGGGAGAGAGGGAGAGAGAGACAGAGAGAGAGAGAGAGAGAGAGAGACAGAGAGAGAGAGAAAGAAAGAAAGAAAGAAAGAAAGAAAGAAAGAAAGAGAGAGAGACCAATCTATGTGGAAAAAAAACACATCAGCTCACAGCAAGTTTGACAGTTCACAACAAACAAAATCATTCCCACACTGATAATCACAATCAAGACATTCACTCCAGCATATCAACTCACTTTCTCAGTCTCACTCACACAGACAGATGCACAAACAAGCCTGGCACTACAGATTCACGACCTATGACACTGGCATAAATAAACACAACACAACACAACAACCAGTACTCAGCAAAGACAAAAGTGCAAGCTAAAAGCGCAAGCTATCTCCACTGTAATTCACAGTCACAAACCGGCCATAGATACAGACACATAACAGCAGGTCACAGAGAAAGAGAGAGAGAAAAAGGAGATTTTGTTCTACTAAAGATAGACAAAACTAAACTAGGTCTAGACAATGCAAAAATTGCACAATACAGCACTGATACCTATAGAAGAAGCAGTCACAACAGATCAAGACCCCCATGGAGTCAGGAGACGGAGATATCTCCACAGCCGGTCCACGTTATTCCTCCCTAGTAGTGTGCAGGACCCCACTGTTGCTGCATAGTCATCGTAAACATCTGGATGTAAAGCACAAACTTGTGTCGCTCTGAGATGCTGCTGTCAGTGTGGCTATCTGGAGCAGTGGAGTGAGTGAGCAAGGCAGCAGACCTCTCCAGTCTAGTTGTACCACAGTGTGTGTGTGTGTGTGTGTGTGTGTGTGGTCAGTAGACAGAACAGCTTCAGACAGAACATATCTTTTCTATCTCAATCCCACCCTTTTATCTCTCTGCCTCTCTCTCAGGATACACAAGCGCTGCACATAAATAAACACTATCCACTCTTGCACTTCTTCCACTCCCCCACCCCCCATCCCCCATCCCTCCTCCTCCTCTCAAGGTGATTAAGTTGGTTGATGCATGGGCACAAATAGACTGCTGCTTCGTCCACTGCGCCAATTCCAAGTGGGGTGGAGGTTGAGGTAGGAGGTGGGGTTTAGGCAAAAGCAATAAAAACAGCTTTTAAAGCAAAAAAAAAAAAAAAAAAATCTCCGAATTACATTTGCTTCTCCGACTTCTTCACGGTCCCATGCACGTCCCCTGATGCACTGACCCAAAATCACGTTGCTCTATTAATCTAAATTCATTACTCAAAATTGAGGCCAAATTTCTCAGGGATGATGGGGAAACTAAGCAGCCATTTGCCGTTAATGGCTTCACTCATTATCCTTCAGACAAATCAACCTAAAAAGATAATAGTCTTCAATGTTCTCACCCTGTTCTGTGCCTGCGCTGAAAGACAGTGGCTTTTACACAGCATGTCAAGATGTGTACTCGGCTGGACGATTAATCTAACAATTACAAAAACATCACAAACATCCAAGGATACAACATAATCCATTTTAATTTTTAAAAACCTGATAAATTCACAATCACTCACATTTCAATCTTTGTAAATGAATTAACTGATCTGTGAGATATCTGAAGTGTGTGTGTGTGTGTGTGTGTGTGTGTGTGTGTGTGTGTGTGTGTGTGTGTGTGTGTGTGTGTGTGTGTACCCATGACTGATGCTCTTCTGGTTCTAGAGGTAACCTCATTTGCCCTTGTGTAATGACGACAATAATGGCAGGCTTTGCATACAGGCTGTGCTGGTAAGAGCTGCATAGCAATAAGAGATGATATAATGGCAAATGTGTTCTTAGCTACAATGGCACTTAAGTTTAGGGTTGTGCATAATTTCTCTAACTTTATTTAACGTAAATCTGGTGACACCTGAGTATGTTATGAATAAGATGTGTGGCTTGTAAACTAGCTGTAAAGCCACAAGGCTATAGTTACCAACTGTACAACTCGTAAATGATGGCAGAAAAAGACAACTTACTGTCAAAAAGATTGAGGTATTAAGGGCGTTGAGCAGCCTGATAACACACATACCTATTCAATGTATAGGAACCATTCCGCTTCAGCCTCATCCCAGCAGTTAGGATTCGAATAAAGTACTCCAGAATTGGCCAAATTGCACTTTCTTTGGCTAACGAATTTGGTCTTTATAACTGACAAATAATAAAATCAGGAACAACGGAAAGCTTTCCTATGACGAAACCCTTCCGATTAAATGACTCGTTTCCCGAACTCCGCCTGGAAAACTGTATCCTGTTCTGCCGAAGTGTTTCTGGAGAGAGAGGTGCCTGTGTCAATGCGACCTTCAGGTATCTTAATGTGGAGTGGCCAGAATGACTTTGAATATCTGCATCGATAAGAGAGCAGGCTGTCGTCATCCCCATAAGTTACCGTGTTCGAGCACAATGCTGGTAGCCTACGACCCTCGCATGCCAATAACTTCCAACACGAGGAAAAGCAAAATTATAACGTTGTTAAACAAGACCCGTCAGTTGCCTATGTTTCAACACATGCGTAAGGTTGCCTTTACAGCTCACCGTCCTTATTGTAAACAAAGGCGTTAATCGCTGCTGTTCCTCCGCCTACCGCATCATTCCTACTCGGCAATGGTGACAAATCTGAGCCTCACTAATGAGAAAGAATCTCGGGTACCTCAAAGTAGCCTACCAAAGCTTATTAACCACACGCAAGGTTAACTTAGCAGTCCTACTGCATATAGAGAACAGAATATCTCAATTTGAGGAATAAAATGACGGCTATATTCAGAGATATAACTGTCATAACTTCTGCCCAAACCGTCAAGTGGTATGTCAGCCTCTCCTTTTCGCATAAATCCCTGGACCAACTTATAAGTTTTAAGGTCAGATTTTTTTTGTCTTTGTCTTGTAGCCTATGTTAGACTATCCTGCTGAAAGATGATCGAATTTCTCGTTGCCGAAAGTGCTATTCTCACAAAGCGGCCAGACAGATCTCATACTAAGAATAGATCTATGACAACTATTAACCCTTTACTGTCTTGCTTCCCAGATCTTCTCCTCACAGTGTGTGCAGACAGGAATACAAATGAAGAGTTCAGATGCAAAACCCTTAACTATTGAAATAGTTACACAGAACCTGAAATATATTTAAATCATTTAAACTTCATTATCAATCCACCTCTAAAATAATTGTTTTGGCTTGATTTGTTAGTACTAAATCATTCTGATAGAGACTTGGAAGCTAAAACACATCACACACCATCCACAACACACGCAAGAAATTATATTAATGTCAAGGTTTTTTTTTTTTTTTTAAATGTAAGATGACTAATTGATGGTAATGATGTTATTACATCATGACAACCACTAAAAATCTCTCATATGTGATATCTCCAAACCAAAGTCCAGCCCAGTGGCTGAGGTGAGGAGTGGATTTCTGGAGAGCTCCACCCAGCAGGGCTTCAGTATAAAAGCGTTTGTGTGAAAGTATAGCACTGCTTTTCAAACAGGGCCAGGCCAGGATGAATGTGCCCGGGGAACAGAGGGAGGGGTCACTACTAAGCCACTACTCTTCCAGTCAACGTTGGGAGGATGGCCTGTCCGCACCCTCAATTGCGGACACCTTGTGGGCCTCAGGCCGAGTGTGTGGGTTTATGCCAGCTTATAGCCAACAAAGACGTGCAAATTCATCAGTGCCTCACATCCCCTACAGAGACAAACTCAGAAAAGACTTGACATAACAAATATAGCTGGGTGCTAATGGCTACTGCTAGATTAACATTAGAAGAATGGACTAAAACTGGGCAGACACAAGTTATAATAATCATACACACGCATAAATCACAAATAGCTGCCATCGTTTTTGACAGTTCACAATTTCTCAGACCTACGTATGTCAATGGTTTCTTTAAGAATCTACCCAACCTGCCTTCAATCAACTTTGTCAGTGGAAACATCTAAAGAATGCAAAAACTTCTGAAATAATCCGAATATTTTCTTTCAAGTCTTCAACACTGCAATTTGAGGCGCTGAGAAGACACTCCATTAGTCTAGGGCAGATTGCTGTGGCATGGCGTGCGTTGGCCTGTCACTCATCTCAGATCGTCTGGGAGAGATTGCAGACGTCAGTGCTCGCGCACACACACACACACACACACACACACACACACACACACACACACAGAGAGACACAGGTCACACTGTCACTTCTCTTATGTAAGCGCATCTCTCACCCCCACTCTCCAATTTTCAGGCCATCTGAAATATGCATGCGGGCATGAGGGGTCAAAGGCTTCCTTCAGTAGATGTCCCTCAGCATCCAGAGACACCAGGAGGCCTTCTTTACATGTCTGAGAGAGCCGATGGCTCAATTGTGCAAGGCAAATCCATTTGGCCTCAAAGCCGATCGGGCATGCATCTTCATTATTGATCTTGTGCACTATGCAAGTTAAAAGCATTTCCTGTTTTTGAGGTTTCAGGCAGGGCTGACTATGCTGTACTTGTGAGGTTAGGCTAATTCAGTTTGTGCTATCCACCTGATGTCTGCTCATAACAATCAAGTGAATTATCATAGAAACCAAGCGAATGCCATACAATAGGGCGTTCATTAATAGACCATCACAATAAAACTTGTTTTGATCATTTCTAAAATCTAGATAGTTTTAATCTAGAGCACAAAACACAAACCAATGACATTTGAAGCTTTAACGGCCGAAATGCTGCAGGAGTAGAAATGGTACTGAATGGAATGTCAGATGGTGAGAAGTTTTGAGAATTCTGTGTGCAATATTCATGGCAATTGAGTGTCTGTGCCTCTCAGCAGCTCTGAATTTGTGAGAAACAGGCTGATCAGTAAGTCCCAGCGACAAGTGCACAGATCAAGTGCACTCATCAGCACCACTGCGTTATGCAACCCACAGCCTGGACACTTGCAGAGGCGTCACTTCTTTATTTATCGAGTGGCCCACTCAAGCACAGCCACACTGGGCTCTGGGGTGGGTGCTGTACTGTGTTGTGCTGTGCTGTGCTGTGCTGTGCCTTGCCTCCTCCTCCTCAGGAATGCAAATGACTGAAGTCATCTGCTCCTCCAGGTTATCTAATCAGCGGCGCTCTCGGAAGCTTGATGCAGCAGCCTCGCAGCGCATTTTTTGGATGACTTTCATGCCGCCTTCCCTTCGAGTACCGGGTGGCTCGCTTTGACGAACATCAAGGGATGCCGTCACCGCTGCTTGCCAATCAAGCCGCGCCTCTGCGTCACCCTTTTGCGTCTCGGCCGACTCTCCTCTCCTCTAGGAGCTGCACGCAGAGCAGTGCGTTGGCGTAGCGAGTCGGAGCTAATTCGAGGAGGATGACTGCGCCTAAATGTGGCAGGGGCCCGATAAGAGAGGAGATGCTCAAAGGCCAAGGATCTGAGTGCGGGTGTGATAAGCTGAGTCTAATGAGAGCTCATTTATAATCCTGACACTGCCTCTACTGCAGGGGGTGGGTGTCTTTGGGAGTGTTTGTTTGTGTGTGTGTGTGTGTGTGTGTGTGTGTGTGTGTGTGAGTGAGTGTCCTACACCCATCTTCATTATGTGTACAGACCTGTGTGCATGACTACGCGCTTCCTGTACGTCATTGGAAAGAGGAGGGATGTGGATTCAGTTCAGATGTTTGCACGCACACGCACATACTAAACACATACACATACACACACACACTGTTGCCAGTCCAGAGAATAATGGTGTCTTGAGGATTGATGGCTAATTGAACTCTATTCATGGAAAGGGACGTGGGCGCCTCCATCCCTGCCAGTCTGTCTGCTTCTCCGTGGTGGGCAGCGTTCATACACAGCCCATCCTCTGAGCCAATCACACGACAACACCAAGTCCCCAAGCCCACCCTGCCTAAAACAATAGAAAACAATGTCAAAACATCCTCTCTTTCTGACGCTATTGGTGATCTGCGCAAGGAATTGACAAATGGGTAGACTTTATGAACTGCTGTGTCAGAAAATCACATGACCCAATCCTAGTGTTATCATTGGATAATAGTGACATACAGTAAGCAGATACAGTCTGCTGGTCTGTACCACTCACATCACTCAGAAACAATGCAGCAAGCATTGCTGAAAAAAAAAAAGTGCCATACACTGGCAAGCAATGGTGCTGGCGGCTCGTCTGCCTCCCATAATTTGCCTGACAGCAGCAATCATGTTTCTGTGTGCGCGTTCAGCCCATGGTTTCCCAAGAGCCCCTTGGACTTGGCAGCAAGTACACCGTCACCCTTGTGCAGCAGGCAGCGCTCCCTCCCGCCCACTCCTTCCTGGCCGTCTCCGCTGCTTCCTGTCTCCCAAGCCGCCCCTGCCCTGCGGCGTGGTGTGGCGAGGCCCAGTGAGTGCTCTTGGCTGCAGGTCTGTGTGGGCCCATGTGTGCCCACGGAGACGGTCATGTAGGCTAGCTACACAGCCACCGAGGCCACAGACACGGAGCCCACTGACGCAAGAACAGCAGAACAGCAGACTACAACACAGCAGCACTCTGCTAGAGTCGACCACAACTACGCCACCTACAACTGCTCTGCTATGCAAACTGTTTCCATTTATACTTCTGTGCTTCAGGGTTTATTATAGTACTGCACAAGAGTAGACATTATATGCAGAGTAAAGCATACAAGGCCCCATTGTTAACATAACAAAGTGTCATTAAATTGTGTGGATGCTTTTAGATCTATGGCAGCTTATATTTTAATGTTCAAGCTTCATGGGACATATCGTAATAAACTGGCAGTGGTGCAATAAGAAGCCAACATGCTTCACTTAAGTGTGCTACAGTTTTAAACTAACATATCATGCTAAAATAAAACTTTTACTGACCTCCCTATCTGGGGCCACAACATGTGTATAAGCATTGGAAACCTTCTAATCTCTGGCATTTAGAACTCTGATAGAATTACCTAATTGTACACTATAACCTACCTTGTACACTATATTCAAATGGAACAGAAACTATATTGGAATATGCCCACAGTCTGTGTTATTTATTTGCCATACTAAATGTGTTCTAGACACAATGTTTCAGCCCACAGGCCTCCGTCAGGATACTTTATTATTAACGCAGAACAAAGAGAAAGGACAGAACACAGTGCTGGTCCTCACTGGTTCCTTTCTTTGCTCTCGGCACGCAAAGCAGGCCAGAATCTGTAAACACAGAGTCCCCATGCCCTCCGGCTTTGATGAGCTTGCAGTAAACAAAGGCCATATCAGGCCTCTTCACCCCGCACCTGCAGAGCACTGGGAGCACAGCAGCTGGTATCAACAACCTTCACCACCCACCACACATTCCTTTCTCTTTGTCCCAGGCTCGCTCTCTCACACACACACACACACACACACACACACACACACACACACACACAGGAACTAAAAAACACTCTGTACACTCTCTCACTCACTGAACATCCTTCTCAAACATCTCTCCTTCACTCTCTCTCTCTCTCTCACTTGTCCCAGGAATGGACAACACAGCTACAGCACAATTGAAGCCTGCAGGCCCCTTGACTCCTTGGGCAGAAGCAGCAGCATGTAAAATGCATGCTGTTCCTGCACTGACTGGACTGTGAGGACAGGAGATCACATAGCGCTAGGCACTAGGCTTAGAGAGAGATACTGAGGCAGTGACTGGTGCTAACTTACAGCTAGAGCTAGTCAGAGTCTGGTGACTCATGGTGGGTAGTTGGCCAGACCAAAGAGGATTGATGAAGCCTCAGAGAAGCCAAAACTAGACAGATTAAACCACCTACTTCAAACCACTCAGTCTTGGATAGTAAAGAAAATGAGACAGAGTATGTACACAAATATGTACATAAATAATACATATGAATATATCATTACAGAAGGACATGGTATTAGAATGGTAGCTTAGTTTTAACCCGTCCTACTCTATATATTTTGGACATTTATAATGTACAGCAGTGGAATGTTTTAAAACCAAGCTGTCATTCCACTGTCAATCCACTGCAATCAAGATTACACCATGCTCTGGCACCACCTGGTGGCCAAAGTAAGAATTGCAGTCTTGTCTGTCACAGGAACCAACTGACTCACTCACCGATAGCCAACAATTTGGTGGCAGGACACCTGAGAGGTCAGAGGGCCAGTGGGGTTCAAGGGTAGGATTTCTGACACAGAGAAAGATATAGAGAAAGAAAGACACAGAGAGAGGGAAAGAGAGAGCCCCCCCCCCTCCAGAACGTTCTCTTATGTAACGAGCTGATCTGATTTCACGCTTGACGGCTCACACGTGTGGCTCTCGCTCTCTCCATCAGTGCCCCGGAGGAGAGAGCAGCTCTGCCGCTCATCTACTCGGGACAACAGGGCGCCTGGCCCAGACCGCACTCACTACTCTACTCAACTCTGCAGTGCTAGCGTAGCGATTAAGGTACCAGTTAGCAACTTAGATAGTTGGCAATGGGAAATTGCTTTGCAGTCAACAAAGTTGCTAATTTAGTTTAAAAAGTTGCTAATTTAGTTAGTTTTTGGGACACAGACCACTGGCTAGCTGGTTAGAAAATGTGGGTTCAAAAACTGACTGCTCGCACAGTCACTGGTGGGAGACTGGCCTGAAGTACAGTAAATGACGACTGAAAAATGTAAGTCGCTTTGGATAGTAAGTGTAAGTAAGTACTGTAAGTGTCTGCTATGCATTTATGTAAATGCAAATGCTCCTGTTTATGCTCCACCAATGCAGACAACCACAACATAAGACTCCATCATGTTGATCAATCTGCTATTCACAGACACACACACACACACACACACACACACACAAAAATGTGTGTGTAGTGTTAAAATGTTAGTGTTCAAATGTTAAAGTGCTCTCCTAGCAGGACATCATACACTGTTGATCAATACTGAAATCAAGGCTGAGGAGGAGCCCTGTGTTTGTGTGGTGGGTTCCTAGAGACCTGATGGTGCCTGCCAAGCATTCTCAGGGGTGGTGGTGTGTGTTTAAAAGGCCATGGAAGTCCAAGGGCCAGACAGGAGAAAGGACCAGGCCTGTTTCTGCAGTACATCAGACAGACCTCATTCCTCAGCCTGTGCTCCACACACACACACACACACACACACACACACACACACACACACACACACACACACACACACACACACACACACACACTAAGAATGGAGGGTGGGAAAGGTCAAGTAGTGCAGTAATCACTGAAGGGATTTTTGTGTGTGTGTGAAACATGAGTGTGAAAAACGTGTGTGTGTGTGTGCATGAGTAAAGTGTACTGTTGTGTGTATTTGGTTTCCGCTGCAGCACTGTATGGTATTTAGCAGGTCCCTACAGCAACAATGGGAAGCTTAAGTATTGCAAAACAGCTAATTCGGTCCTTCTGTTGACACGCAACAGCCTCAGCCTGGCAGAACTGGCATCTGTTTCCCAAAAGCATAGATGCTAACTAGTTAGCATTAGTGTTAGTATTTAGCATTAGTTAGCATTTAGTTGGTTGGCACTGGAGAAATCTATTGCAACTAATAAAGTTGCTAACTTAGGCCGGTATTCTCCAAAGTGCTTAAGTCAAAAAAAGTGCTTAGCTCCATGCGTTACAGCCTGCACTAAGCACTTTTGGACTTAAGCACCTGGGAGAATACTGCACTTTATTGCTATGCTTTTGGGAAAAGGACCTCTGAGCTGGGCTCTCTCCTAGTACTGCAACAACAGATAGCATGGGCAAAACAACACACCAATCAGCCAGGAGGGGGAGCAGCATGCCTGACCTCTCTCACTCACCCACACACACACACAAAAAAAGAAATCAACAACCGACCTGACACAGCATGTCAGGGGTATGAACAAAAAAAGGCTTGCACAATTTTGGGCTGTTCAATTTCTCTCCTGCCTCAATCTGTGTGTCTGAGTAGGTCTCCTAAAAGCACACCCTGGACTGCACACGGTCCACCCCACTCATTTCTCTCACTCTCTCTCTCTGTGTGTGTGTGTGTGTGTGTGTGTGTGTGTGTGTGTGTGTGTGTGTGTGTGTGTGTGTGTGTGTGTTTTATAAAAAGCACAGCCTGGACTGCTCTGTTGGTTAATCTCAGGATGCGACGGAGCCCCCTAGATGCAGCAGCGGCGGCGGGGTCCAGAGAGACACGTCCACGGCAACGCTGGATTACAGATGCATTAAACAAAGTGCACTCCACAGCTGTCCATGTTACATAACAACAGACATGCAGCGTGGACGCCACTATGTCCTTTACCAGCTCTACACTGAATATGTGTGTGTGTGTGTGAGGGTCTGTCTGTCTCTCTCTTTCTCTGTGTGTGTGTGTGTGTGTGTGTGGTTGGGGATGTTGTAGACAGAATAGCCTCCACTGTCACAAGAGTTAAGAGGAAAGGCTCCAGATTAAAACTGTCCAAAGAGCAGCAGAGCACAGAAGCAAGGGAAACAGAAAAGTGCAATGGTAACACACACACACACACACACACACACACACACACACACACACAAAGACACGCTACACACACAAATTACACACATCCAGAATGAGCTCTCTAATGCTGCGTGACTGGCAAGCATTACTCGCCCAGGTCAACAGGGCGTCCGTGGCCAGAACGAGCTTACTCACTGCTCATTAGGTCTAAAAACACACCGAAGCTCAGCTGAGCCGCGCTGCTCTAGCACCCCGTCCGTCCGTTTCTACTCTGGTCACAGGGGCTGCTGGAAATAGCACACAGGTAATCTGTCTCCATCTCTCTTTCTCTCTCTATCTTTCCCTCCCTTTCCCATTCTGTTGTTCTCTCGCTTCTTCACTGCTGCTGGGTGAATGGTAGGAGAATGCTTAGTTGGCCGACTGGCATGGTGACGGGTTGACTGACAGACAGACTGCGTGCCTGTTGCTGCTAGCTTACCTGTTTGTCTGCATGCATGTGTGTCTGGGCCTGTGTCTGGCAGGCTGACAGTGTCATCACCGGCGGGCACATGCCCACACACACACACACACACAGAAATATTAGACACACAGAGAAATATCACACACACAAAGAAAGGCACACATACCATTTCTCAAACACAGGATGCACTGACACATCAAACATACACTCATATATACCAGTACATACATAAACACACACACACACACACACACACACACACACTCACACACACTCACACACACACTCACACACACACACACACTCACACACACTCACACACACTCACACACACTCTGCACGCAGGGTCACACACATGCAACCGCCCCGGAAACCTAACTCCCAACATCCTTCCTGTGAACTGCTCCCATGATCCTCTCTGCTCACAGGCCACAGGCGGGCCTCATATGCCCTTCATATTTCATCCCCAGTACAGCCTTCTCGTTTCACTGCAGCAAACAGCCCTCTCTTCCCACTGAACATTTATGCAGTGGCAGGAAGCTCTCGCTTCAAATGGGTGGAAAGGAAGGTGTGTGTGTGTGTGTGTGTGTGTGTGTGTGTGTGTGTGTGTGTGGACGTGTGTGTATGTGCATGCATATGTCTGTGTAGGAAGGGGGGTGGTGTATGAACTAGACCGCAAGTTGTGTTTTCACTAGTAAGCGACATCTGCACACTACATATGTGGTGAGCACTTGATGCACGTACAAGCAGTGTGTGCACACATTGTATTTACATACATCACATACACACACACACACACACACACACACGTACACACACATACACACAGTGTGTGATAACTCTTGCATGTAGAGCGAGAGACCGCTGGTCTGGCCTTTACACCACCATGAGAGACTGACACTGCAGCAGACATGAGAAACTTCACCCTTTCACAGAGATCAAGGAGACGACGCAGCCAGGACTACTAGCACACCAAACCACACAGTAATATTACTCAATACTAGCTAACTCCCAGGGACCAACCCAGGGACATATGGCCAAAAATCATTTCAATACATCGCATACATTTTCCCATATTGACCAATATCAATTTTTGTCATGATTAGGACTAGGCTATAAAAACTCAAATTAAAGTCCTGCTTAACTGACTGAAAGGGTGCAGAATCACATGACCAAACCTGTAGAGGAGATGTGGCAGAGATGTGGTAGGCTAGCACATGAGCACAAAGACGAACGCAGAGAATTCTCACAGAGAGTTCACTTCACAGAATAATAACAAAGATTAGGCTAATTCGATTAATTGCCCAGCTATAGTCACTAGCCTACATCCAGTCAATTGAAAGGAATGGGGGCAGGGTGGCAAACTAAAGGTTTGCTGAGCACATGTGTGGTAATCTGGTGCATTTACTTTTCTTTTTTTAAATTGAGCTCCAACCAGACATGGAGGCAGTGAGGAAGTCAAATGGGTCTGCATGCAACGTTAGGTGACTCTGTGGTTCTCGCCTGCTGCGAACAGAAACTGTGGTCAGAAAGACATCTGACATGACATGCTCATTAGGAGAGGGAGACATACCACTAGACTATTTCAAAACACACACACACACACACACACACACACACACACACAGTGATATTCTAAGACCAATGGTGAAGTTGACACTCTGAGCGAACAACTTCTGGTAAAATAGGTGTTGAGATGTGATGTTTGAACTGTGTGCCACTGCCCAAAGATGAAGTGGAGAAACAGAGGGGGCGGGGGGTTGTATAGTCAAGTGCAGCCAAAGGCCAGTGCAAGTCTGAGGCTGGGGATTATAGCATATGATCCTACCAACTTAGCACCTAACAACTTCAAAGTGTCTCTCTTTATAACACAAACAAACACACAAATACACAAACACACAAATACACACAAACACAAACAAACAAACACACAAACATTCCTAAAGCTCCTTAGAAAAACAAAGACATGATCACTCCCTAAGATACTACGAGGAGTGACCACACTTAAGCTACTCAAGACCTTATAGCCTACTAGACAGCAGCAGCTGTATTGGTACCAGGCAAGGCAGGTTGGAGACCTGGCACAACAAGTCCTGTCCTTATGTGACCTCAGGTTTAGAGACAAACCTCAGAGGCACCCCAGCTAGGCCAGGCATGCCACAGCAACCACGCCAGGCACAGAGCACTAGGCTCTCAACAATAAAGCTGCTGCATTTTGCAACTGTACCATAACCTGGCAAGCCAGATACTTGTATAAGCTAATGGAAAGTTTGGTGTTGAAGGATAGGCCGCATGCTCAATCCTAGGGGTGGAATCTTTCAAACTGCCTCTGCATGCCATAGAAAGCCCTCTGGCTACAACTAATCAGAGCAACGAACAAGCCGATTCACCTTCATTCGTGTACACACACACACACACACACACACACACACACACACACACACACACACACACACACAAAATGAGTGGGAAATTACAGCCTATTACTATTTCCATCTTCAATCTTTTTGAGTATACAAATATTTGAGCCACCAATAATTAAATAACATGGCCAAATAACATGGCCAGCATCAACAATTTATTTTGAGAAAGAACATTTTCAGTTTTAAGACATGCAGTGGGGGGCGTCCCGCAGAATTTCTATTAAAGCTTTCGACTTTCTCTTCCACTTCCTGTTCGTTGCGGCTGCAGCTGGCTGGTGCTTGTAGTCAGACTGGAGGGCCGGACACACTAAGCTCATTTACCACTCTGCATGAACAGAGCAGATTTGCTTGTGTACCTGACTCTGTGTCTGTGTGTGTGTATGTATGTGTGTGTGTGTTATCGTTAGCTGCAACAGGATTCTGCACGGTACTGACTGTGAGAGAGCAGCGTGTACTGCAGGTGTGTATGCCTGCGTCTGTGTATGTGTATCGGTGTTGCCGTTTCTGATTACAACGTGTGATTTCAGATGCAGTGCCTGCATGCCGGGCGGGTCCGAGTCCTAGTCCACAGACCTGAGGGCTGCGCTATGAGAGACTCCTAGCGGTGGGGGGTTGGGGGAAAGCAGCCTGATATGACGTGCCCTAATCCAATTAGAGAGCCATTCTGCTCCTTACAAGGGCAAACACAGGCTGCAGCAGTCCAGGCAGCCAGCATGGGGAGTGTCTGCACAGGCCACTGCACTCCAGCTTACCTTGTCACACTCTCATACACCACCCACCAATCCATCCATCCATCCATCCATTCATCCATCCATTCATCCATCCATCCATTCATTTATCCCTGAAAATATTCCCTCGTTACTCTACATATCCTGGTGGTCATGTATCCCTGTCTTCTTATTGGTGCATCTGCACACCATTGTTATCATACAGTTATGTGGAGTGGTGCTGTATATATAATCGAGTCAATCATGCACATATATACACTGCTTTTCACAATAATAATGTAGTTCTTACGCTGCCTTTCTTTACAGGTCGAGCTGTGCTTCTGCTTTTGGACGTGAGGGGCTATTTTAAGACGTGAAAGCACAAGAGCTTCAGAGCATGCAGGAGGAACGTCAAAGGGGGGGCGGAGGGGTGGGGGGGGGAGCAGAGTGCAAGTGAAAGAGAGAACATGTAAGCCCCCAGTGAAGAGGAGTGAGGACAGTGAACACATCTCCAACCTCCTTCTCCTTCTCTACAATGTCCCTCTCTCTCTCTCTCCCTCTCCCTCTCTCCCCCTTGTGGAGCCATTCCTGAGCTCTATAAAAAGCCGGCCATTCCCTGCAGCGGTGGCCTGAGTCCCATGTCGCTACTCTCCTTTCTCTCTCTCTTCCTCAGTCTCTTTTCTTCCCTTCTTCCAGAGCGGGGACACAAGAGTGGACACATGGACGCTGCAGCAGCAGACGCAAGGCCAAGCAAGCAAGCGCCCAGGGGGACCAGTGGTTGCGCAGGGGCAGCCGTGCGACTCACCACCAGGGTCATGTCTTGACTGACTCACCCATTGCATACACGCTCCCCTCTCCTCTCTCCTCTCCTCTCCTCCCTTCCCTACTCTTCCCTCCACAGCAGCACAGCAACAGCGGCCCCAGTTGACGTCAGAGACTCGCGTGCGACCAGCACATTATGCACAGCGATGACTTCCGAAATAGAAAAAAAAAACAATGAAATAAATAAAGGCAAACAAAAACAAAAAAAGCCAGAGCAACAACAGTGCCATGCTCCATCACTCTGACAGATGCGCGGGACCTAATCACATGTTAAATACGACGGCAAAGACAGGCGCGGCGTTGGTCGGCTTGTTAACATAATGTGCGAAGGCTTAATTAAGCAAGCCGCGTCAGGCACGGTGCAATCAATGCGGTGTAATGAAGTAATCGTTCGCCCCGCTCAATTCAGATGAGATATTAAGATGGCTGTTACACAAGCAAGAGGCCTGGAACCAAATGTAAAAAGCCGGGGAGCTGATGGAACAAATCGGTTCATGTCTGAACACATCTGGAGGACAAAAAAAAAAAAAAAAAAAGAAAAACATTCCTGACATTTTCAATTCAGAGACATGATGAGAAAGATGAGAGAGAGAGAGAGACTGTCATTACATGACGGAGCCTCACCATTCACTTTACATGCCTCACCGCGGGGTGACCTTGCTCAAAGACATGCATCATGCAAGCTTTAAAGCCTGCATTCAAGGCCATTCAACTCTCTGCTTCAGCAATGCCCTTTGGTAGCTTCCTCTGAGTTCACTGGAGTTCTGGGTTTAGCTTTTTATGAGCGGGGCTAACTGCAAACATGACAGGACACACACACACACACACACACACACACACACACACACACACACACACACCATTTGGCATCTCACATTTTTGGCTTTGGGTGGACCAGGCCTCCCAGCTCTGCTGTAAATAATACAAAGGATTAGATTATCCACACTTGACACTGCAGCATGGTTCTTGCTGTCCAAATAACTAGCTACCCTTTCAACCTAGCCCCACAAACTGAGAGCACCCATAAATAAACGCGGTTAGCATGAGAATACTGGTCAATATACGCAAGGGTTACAATTAGAAACTATTAAAGCAACATGGGCCACTCTATTCTTGAAGCTTCTGTGTGTGTGTTTTTCCCTACCATTGTCAAGATGTTGTGCTTGCAATACTGGCCATATCTTTAACATCCGCAATGAAAACCTGCCTAACCACACAAGTGCTTTCTGTTCGTTCTCCTTGCCACGACTTCCTGCTTTGCTCGCTCCTCACGTTGAGGAGCTTGTTGAGTACCATGTACGTTATCAGTAGTGCTGACATAGGCACACGCAGACACGCACCGCTGAATCAACACAGGTGATCTGAACGGTCACGCTGCCATTACATTCGCACCACAATCTGTTCGCTCTGAATCACATCTGTGTTAAAACGGGAACTCCTACTGTAGGTAAACAACAGCAATCAGTACTCATTTGTTTCTGGGCCACAACAGATTATTAATAATAAATTTCCAATTTGTACAATTCAGACTTCTTGCTCATCAAAAGTTATACCAAATACCAGGTCATGTAAAAAGTACACCGGTGTTTCAAGCACATATTTGGGTGGAGAATTTGATAACATCACTTTAGAGAAACATCACCACATGAAAGTTCACGGATTTCAGTTCTGCAGAGAAGAAAAAGACAGAAATAGAAATGCTATCACTTCTTCAACACCAGTGTCATGGCACCACTGCCTGTTTCCTCCCAGATGACATCTTCTCCTCCCTGGTGGAACACACATACAGGAAGTGACAGCAGTCGAGTCCCGTGAACATGACGCAAACGTGAGCGTTAGCCGTTAGCCCCTTAGCAGTGCCAGGCCTGGCCGCCCTGCTGAATCATGCTCAGCAGCCAGGCTCTCTCTTTAAGTATTCAGCAGCAGTTCTGAGCAGCCTTCATGTGGCCTGGCCATGTCCGGATCAAAGCGCAGAGACGAGAGACACACACTGCCTCACCGTGTCCCTCATCACACACACAAAAAAATAAAACCAGTTTGTCATGGATCCATTGTTGGCCATTTTTGACACCACCATCGCATACACTGACAATAACAAATTAAAAACTGGACAGTGACAAATTGCTTTGTTGTTTGTTTCAGTCCTTCAGAACACGTGTTACATATTTAGTGCACTGGTAATGTTGGAAATGTACTAAATGTGGTTACAATGAGCAGATGTAAGAAGGATGAGAGTGGAGAGTGGTACTGATGCTCAATTGTCATGTTAACGTGAGCCAGAGCTTTGCCAGCAGCAGTCTCCTGACCCGCTACCCGCCCCCACTGGTGCCCTAGCCGAGCCGCCTGCCAGGATGTTCCGCCAAGCTGGACAGCTCTCGGGAGCATGAGCACAGCTGGGGGCATGGATGCCTTCAACAGCTTACCCTCATCCTCCATCTCTCTCTCTCTCTCTCTCTTTTTGCTTCACTCTGCATCCTTCTTTCTTTCACCCTCCCGGTTTCTCTCTCCATCCTTCACTCTTCTTCACTTGCATATTCTCTAGCTCTCTTTCTTTCTTTGTCTTCCTGACGAGCTCTCCACTACACATCCCTTTCTCTCTCTCTTCCTCGCAGTCCTCGCGTTCCCCTCTCCTCGTTCGCTCAGCCCAGCGTAGCTGAGCCTCTCTCTCCTTGCTTCCTTCCTGAATGCATTACGCAGGGAGGACACTTGAGGCCCTTCAGTCCCCCTTGCCCCATTATTCCTGAGAGCTGTCATCTTGTAGCCCTCACAGAAGGAGAGAGCGCATCACTGCGCCGCTGGCCCCGCTGCCGCTTGCATGAACACACAGTGCAGTGCAGCGCCTTCCTAGTCCGCCTGCCTGCCTGCCCGCCCGGAGATCCCCCCGGCTCCCCCCCCAAACACCGCCTCTTCCCTTCTTTGCCCTGCTCCAGCTGAGCTGTGCAATGAACAGTCTTTGTCCAGTTATTCAGTCTTTTATATTACACAGCTAAACCTTGGCCATCTCCCAGAATGTTAAAATTGGCCATGCTTCAGTGTAAAAATACATACATTAAAACTTAATACCAATATTTCCTGCAGAAGGCTAAAATATGAAAAAAGGATCATGTAGTTTTTTCATTGACAGACTCAGCAGTATGTTTTTGAGACATGATCAATGAATGTTGTAAAATATGGCATGCTAATGTGCGAGTGCTGCAAGACCTGCGTTAGCTGCCCTAAACTCCACTCTTGCCTGTTTCAGCAAAGAGGCAAAGGCATCACACGGATCACGTCTGACTGCAGCTGGAAGACTGGCCAAGCATCTGACAGTGCCTGGAGCGGGCACAGAGAGGGCAGAGGGCCGCCGTGGAGACAAGCATCTCGGCCAATCAGCATCGGCCCCAGTGTGATCACAGCAAAGGCTGGCTGCTCATAAACACCACCTAAGAGCAGCCAGTGTTTCTATTCCAGGACAGCCAGTCACTCCCAATTACAATTCACACAGAGGGACAAGGAGAGGCATTTCATCTCAGATCGCACTCTCTCTCTCTTGCGCGCACACACACGCTTGCTGTCCTTCTCAATCCCACACCTCTGAAGGGCTGGGTCCTGAGCTCCTGCAGAAACAACAAAGCAGCGGCACTCCCTCCAACACCTGGGCCAAGACTGGAGGCCGTGCCCAAGAAAAGCTTCCCAGCTGGGGGCAGCTTCCATACCTCCCCTCAGGTGCATGTAGGCAACCCAGACCTGTCTGTAAAGGACCCCTCTCCACACATCAGGGGAGACGTCAGATATAGCATTGTAAACTGCCCAGGCATTTGGGGAGTGTTTTTGGGCACATTAAGTGAGCATGCATGACAGACTCATATGCCAGGTCTGCGCTCACCTGTCTCTGAAATACACACCTTCGTGATGGGGAGCTCACCCCTTCTGAAAGTTCATGTTAAACATCAAAGAGGGAGCTATTGCATTACATCAGAGTGAAATTTGAACCGTGATGCCAAGTGAGTTTAATTTAGGACGCTACACTGGTGCAGGGCGCATTGCTGCAGTGCTGTTGTCAAAAAAAAAAAAGAAAAAAAGATGGCAGTGATTTAGGTGCAAGGCCTGTACAGGCTGATAGTGCCTTCAGCTAAGCCTACCTTTATTTTGGGTGAGTCTTTTGACTGTACTCAACAGAGAGCCAACATTGATGACAGAGATAGACTAGCTACTAGCCTGCACAGCGAGTACTGAGACATAAACCCTTTGCTTTGCTGGGTAGCCAGTCGTCACTCGTCAGACAGACATGCCGAGATAAAGATAAGTCTGTGCAGACCTAATTACACACATGCTTACAGCCCGTTTCATACCTCCCAACCAACATCTGTGACATGTGAGACAGGAAGCATGCAGAGCTGGTTAACATGGCTGTTGGCTTGGATTCCAGTCATCTTCTCCACCCTATTCTCTCTCTCTCTCTCTCTCTCTCTCTCTCTCTCTCTCTCTCTCTCTCTCTCTCTCTCTCTCTCTCACACACACACACACGGTACACACAGACACACACACAATAAATTCAAAAATGTGAAATGTGAAGCACATGTGAACAGGAATTTGAAATATTACACCATGTCTTCCAAATTTTGGAGGAATGCACCAAGTGCATAAAGAGACAGATCTAGAGAAAACTACTGCAAGAAATCAGTTCATATTTCTGATTCAGAGTTTTGTTATTACTCTGGATTATGCACATCCAAAACAACAGGGGCATCTCTGCAATCCTGACATCAACAGCTGACTAATATTATGAGTCACAAGGAATGTGTGCAATGCTGGGCTAGCATCAAAAATCAGATTACTACTATAATAAGACTAGAACATCAAAACCGTCGTAAACTGTAAAACTCAGATAATTCAGTTAATTAATTAGGCTACATTAAACTTGGCTTACCCTATAAAATTATTGCTTAAAATGACAACAATGTAGGAGCAGACACACTCTTTAAGAGGCGCAAAGTATCCAAATGCCACTAATGTAGCCTCAATAATCCACATAACACACATTGTCACCCCGAGCAAATTCTTTTGGGTCACATTTTAAAAAGCAGGCAGACTTTTACAGTAGCATACCAGGGACGGTCACACAATAACAATAGCTAGCACACAAGTTATTCCAAACCTCTGTGAAAGTCTGACACCTTGTAATTTGTCACTGCAGACTGTTTTGCATAATAAATCATGCGTAACAATGAGATGAAATAGGACTACCAAGGAGCAGATACCACCGGGTTAATTATAGAAGAGACGTCTCCACCAAGAGTCAAGACAGCTTTCCAACCAGTGAACAGGTTTAGGGGTTAGCTAATGTTACCAGTCCAGTTTAAAGCATCTCAGATTCATATTATGGTTATAACTTAGGCAGCTGGAAGATGACATTAGAAATGAAACTTAAACAAAAGCCTTGAAATGTAACATTAATCAGTCTCGTTGGCACAACAGTAAGCATTTTCCACCACTTCTGCAGAAGTTGTCAACATACTGTACTGACGCGCCTTACAAACGAATGACGACGCAAAATAAACAGCAAATGTATTGTATATTTACGGTAGAGTTTAGCTATAAACAAAGCGTTCAATTGAAATAATTGTGATCACAATTTCTGAAGGAAATCCGTTATGGGGGTCTGGCTGGATGGTTACGCATGAAATGCACCTTGCAGCCACAACTTAGCCTAGCTCTGGGTCCTAGCTAACACCCAGGGCTGCCTTGGAGCTTGTTGCCATGCACAGAGATCATGCATTTCAATACCAAAACGACATTATCGGTTGTTTAACTTCAACACAATGAAATACTAATCATACACGCTGACATTTCTCACTATGTAGTGCAATGCAAAGTATAGCACCCTAGCCAGTTTGAAGTTCGAAGTGATGAGACAAGTGAGAAATCCAGATATCTCTGGTTGCGTGTCGCGTGACATTTGACGGAGGGTTTTTCTTGATGTATATTGCTTATTTTTGGAAATAAATTAATTTATCATGAAAATTACGCAGCCACACCCAGAGAAAATCCAATAATGTATGAGACTACTCACCCCATTAACCAATCCATAATGGTCGAGAGGATGAATCCAACGAAAGCTGGAGGCGTCCCCTTTTAATTATTCGGGTACCCCCAACTCCCGCTTTTAATCCTCCTCCGTTCGAATAGGTTCTGTTCGCCTTCAGGCTCAGCTGATTGTAAACGTTTTTGAAAATCTCCGAAATTAACGTCTGTAATTAAAAAGAGCATGAACGATTAGAAGCTAACAGCGGGACCGGTGGTGCAGCTCTTCTAACAACCGTTCCTCGGAAGGACAGCATTGACTTTGAGATTAGCTCAAACGGAGGGTTGCAACTCACACTGTATCTAACCCGATACTACGAAGCTTGGGCACTCCGATTTGTCCAGGCAAGCGGTTGTTCAAAAATGGAACCAAAAGGCACCCAGTCAACTGCTACCACAATTGAGCTATCGGTCATGAACCCTTGGAGAGGTTGTTGAGCTGCTAACGCTACCGCTGCTGTGATCAAGCTCTGGCACATACAGGAAATCCGGAAGTAAACACCAGTGCGCCCCTCTCCCGAAATCGCCATGAGGACCCGGAAGTCATAGGTGCCCATTCATTTCACCCATGGGCTTTTAAAATAAGAATAGCTCTTGTTCAATTGCTCGTTACTAACATGACATTTTGTAGCCGACAGCCTTGTGATAAGCATTTGGAACGTGTAGGTTTGCCGGCATGTAGCTTATCCAAAACCTCACGTCAAATAGGCTAAACATTTTATCAGTTATCACTGCTCCAAAAGAACTACAACTCCCTACTCTAAGAAAAAAAAACATATGACGCACATAATTACGCATTGGTGAAGCGCACCAGTCACAGTAGCGGTCTTGTTTTGAGAATATGGATATGAAGAAAATATATATTTTTGTCAGTAACGTACAACATTTGCAACAAACACATGTTTATGCAGGTGCCTTCAGCTGCATTTGGAGGCCACTTTCAAATCGAATTAGGAAATGTCTTGCAAACGTCTTGGATTTTATAAATCTTCTAAAAGCGCCACACTGTGAGCCTATGTGAACGGCACGGCAGTGCGGTGCCGCTCAGTGGATCAGTCTTCTCAGCCATAGCTTTGCGGTGGGCTATTAATCACAGCAATGCGGCATAAAATAAACAGCAGTGATAAGTAAAAGAAAATCACACCCTAACTCAGGTTAATTATTGTTTTCATTAACAACTTTGTATGTGACAGTATGCCATCACATTAATTAGGCTGCTTTATTGTCAGCTACTTACAAAAAAAATTAAAAAAAAAAACTGACTTGACTGACATAGTCCTATCAGTTTTGCTCTGGACTTACCATACAGGCCCACCGTGAGCCAACCATAAACAAGTTGTTTATCCTTGACCCAGTTCATCTTATACAGATCATAGGCAGTCCCAAGGAATAGGTTAGGATCATGGTGGCCAATATTTTTGGACCCAGGGCATCATTTAGCTACATCTTCCATATTTAAGTGAGTTTTTTTGGCTAATTATCACATGGTCCACAGTCAAAGCCCTATTATTATTGTGTGTGAGTTCCTAGTTGCTGTCAGTGTATAATCAAGTCCAGGTTAAATGACAACTGCAAACAATGGCCATTTTCCGAAATGCATAATGTCATGCTACACATGTTAGGCTACATACTGCTTACAGTACACAGTGCAGCACACACTACTGCTTCCCACAATTAATTAAATAGCTGCAGGTGCTCTACTTAACTGGTTGAGCCCCATACACTACTCCCCAGTATGCAGCATGGTAAGCAAGCAGCAGAAGAGGCCTACTGACCACATGACCAGATCCTCATTAATTAATTGACTGCATGTGTTCTACCTGACCAAGTTAATTGAGTCATACTACTTCAGTGATATTACTACTGTGCAGTACATGCTGCTGTCTGCACAGATTACTGTATGAGTAGTATGTAAAGTTACAGGCATTTCCCAAGCCAAATGAATGCACATTTATACTGTATGCTAATGTAGGGCTCCATAGAAACATCTGGAGCCCTGTTTAGCACGAGAGTGAAAACTATTGCAAGGAAAGAAAAAATCCCTAAAATCACTATCCACCAAGATTCTAACCAGGCAGGCTACTGCATCTTTTCAATCCAAAAGAATATCCCTGGTTATAATGGTTGTTTTACCAGTCCCTCACACTAGAGGGCACTCTCTGTCTCTGGAAGAAGACCTTTCACCTCACACTTTGAGAAGGAATCACAATGGAAGGTCTATTTCGAATTTTCTCTATGTTTGATTTGGAGAGTTAAATTAAAATATGCATACATTCATTTATTTATTTTTTGATAGCCCGCAGTAAACAGCTCTGCCATTAGGAAGTGGTAAGGGGGATTTAAAGGCAGTGCCTCTGGTGAACAAATGGACTATAGGCTATGACTAGCCTGGAAGTTGCATCTGTGGTGGTGGTGGTGGAGGGGGGCACATTGTCCCTCCCGTGGCCTCTGCAGTGAGGCAGATTGTTTGTGAATAGACAAGGTCATTTCCCGGGAGCCTTCCTGCCACTGATACAGAGCCTCTGATCGATCTGGAGCCATCAGCACGCGCAGTACTCAGTGCTCAGCAACACCTCAGCTCATTCACCACCATGACCTCACTGCAGGGCAGGGATCGCTTTCCAGCGCTCATTCAAACATCCTCTGCAGGTTCGCTTGAGCCTTGTCATCCAGAGTCTGTGTTGTCACTTGTTATCAATGGGGGAATTCAGCACTCCCTGGTGAAAATTAAATGGATAAGTATACTCAATCTCAATACTTAATGTACTTCAAGAAACACTCAGAGCCAGTATATTTAAAGTGTGACATTTATGTGTACTACTTGCCATTATATTTACTTTAGTGCATTATAGTAGTATCTCTATATCTTTCGGTATACTTTGTAGAATAAAAAACATTGTAACGGGAAAAACAAATACAACTAAATTTATGCAATTCAATTCAGTTTATTTTAGACTTATGTTCAAATCACACAGAACAAAACAGATTATAAAAAGAACTATTAAAAACACCACAGATACATCACATACAGACATTTCAGCCAGTGCACTCTCAAGTCCAGATATGTAACTGGAACAGCTAACCATTGGTACTGCAGTAATATTAACAGTGACATTGACGGTTTTAATCACTGGTATTTACATTTAGAAATTAGCATTCATGCATTCAGGCCTCTTTAACTGATGAACTTGCCTGAGGAACTTAGGCTGAGCAAAGGGGTTATCACTTCATCAATAAATAATGTCTGGTTTATGCAGGAATCCAAAAAGGAACATTAACAAGTGTCATCTTGCATTACTCTCATAAATAAGAAATGTGATGTGGAGGACGTCACTTCAACTTTTATTGGCAATGGGTAGAAAATAGATTGTGAAATCAAACCCTTGTGACTTTGGCTGTTGACTCCAAATACAGAGGCCATTTTTGAGGAGGCATGGTGACTGTCTCTATTTAGCACGAGGACAGGTCTGTCCGTCCTATGGTAAAACCAAAGTGCCCATTACATGCCCCTTCTGTCTGTCTTGCTGGGCATCTGACAGTCATGCTGTTAGCCATGCTTCACGTGGCTACTGTGCATATCCAACTGTTGTTAATGCTGTTGCAATATTTGGCCTATTTGGCCAAGGCCCTGTGACCACTATCTACAGTAAGTGTGACTACTTCAATGCAATGGAAAAATATAACACTATGATGCTTGTTAAGAGCGCAACATGATTTAGTGCAACAAAATCTAGTTTATTGTGATGACATGAACATGCCTAAGCATACAGTACATAAATACTGTATCTGCACAGAACACACAGAAAATATCTGGTGGTGATTGTAACTACATCTAGATGACATAAAAGGTAAATGCATTGAATAGTAATTGAATCACTGTGACTATTACGTAGAGTATAAGTTTTTGTTTTTTTTTTGCTATTTTAGATATTTTTTTTATTATAATACATATATACATATTCAGTATCCAACCATCCAACCAGTAGCAACCATTACTGTAAATGCACAGCCCCATTTGTAAGAGGTTACACGGATCAGAAAGTGCAACATTGTTTCAGAGATGCTATATTGGGTGGCAATGACCCCTGGGTGTCCTCATGCAGCCATGGCTTCCATAGCTGCAGATGTGCTGTTATTGGATAGGAGCAAACAGACCTCGTCTTCCGTAAGCTATATGATATCCCAGTCAGGAGTCAGGACCAAAATCAGTTTGTTAGTGGAGCAAGTGTCAGCAAGTCATCTTCATTCGTCAGCTCTCTCTCTCTCTCTCTCTCTCTCTCTCTCTCTCTCTCTCTCTCTCTCTCTCTCTCTCTCTCTCTCCTCTTCTCCCCTCAGCCATCCAGCTCAGTCACTGTTTTTCTAAGTAACAGCAAAAAGGAACTATAAACCCCATCACAAGTTGAATGTGAACATGGACAGCCAAATCAAATGTTATAAATAGTCCAAATGGAAAGAAAATACTTTAAAAATATTATATTTACACATTTTGTTTATGCTTGTGGTCATATTTCTCAATGGTAGAGTATCTGCAGAAATGACAATCCTAGGCTACAGCAATTACTGTAAAAGTATCATTTTCTTGATACAACAGTAGGTGGCAGCACTAAATTGCTTGAAACACTAGCAGTCCTGTGTTCTGTTCAAAGAGTCCAAGGAATTTGAATTGCAGTCGGATATATCCGTCTATCTTCCCAAGAAAAAGTAGTCTGTAATATTCTACACAAAAGTATTACATTCAGATTAATTTAAGTATACTGAATGTTATTCCGCTGGTGCATTGTGTAGACTGTCTTGGAATGGGTTCAATAAACATCAGGCATGCAGAAATTGATACTGACCCCCCTCTGTGCTCCGACTTGCAGAGACATTCTAAAAAGGCAAAACTTGCCCTCACCACCAGCTTTGAGTCTGTTCTAGCGTGAGGCAAGTGTGTGCGGGGAGCATATTTGCTGGAGTGTGTATAGTGGAGAGGAAAGAAGCTATGAGATCAACACATTGCAAAAGCATGAGAACGTGTCATCATGACCAGATTATCCACGCGGACTGGAGCGAGCGCACGATCGCCCGCCAGATACCTTTTTTGGCCGGTGTTCGTCTCTCTCAGCTGCTCCCTCATCATCTCATCACCCTGATGTCATCTGGACGTCTGCTGCTCTTTTCTCACCAGGCTGCATGTAGACGTGCACAGGGGAGTGGGTCGAAGAAAACGGCCCCCGTTCCACCATTGCCGGGCCCCACTGGAGAAGGGTTGGAGTGGAGGACCATGCTTGCAGAGGCAGGGTTATGTAAGGACGAAGGACTGGGGGTGAAAAGGGAAGAAATCCTGTTTATTTTAGAGGCAGTGTTAGTCACTTGCTCCAGAACGGGGAAAAGAGAGAAACATGGAGGTGACGTAAGAACTCTAACAGTTTCCATATATAAGGCCTGGGCTGCAGGCGCCAGGGAGGCACGTAACATGTCCACGTCTGGAATCAATCAGCTCCCTCTACTGCTCCTTCCTCTACCGTGTGTGTGTGTCTGTGTGTGTGTGTGTGTGTGTGTGTGTGTGTGTGTGTGTGTGTGTGTGTGTGTGTATGAGAGAGAGAGAGAGAGAGAGAGAGAGAGAGAGAGAGAGAGAATGTATATGTAAAGATTCAGTGTGTCTATAGTATGTGTGTGTATGGCTGTGTGTGTGCATGTGTGGTGCGTGTGTGGTGCGTGCGTGTGTGTGTGTGTGTGTGTGTGTGAGAGAGAGAGAGAGAGAGAGAGAGAGAGAGAGAGAGAGAGAGAGAGAGAGAGAGAGAGTGAGTGTACTTTATGTGTGTGGTGCGGTGTGTGTGTGTGTGTGTGTGTGTAGCGCATGCAAGTATGCATTGGTCTGCAGACTTTTTGTGCATGCACATGCTTTTCTCTGCCATTAGTGAATGTTTAAATCTGCTTGGGTGTCAGTGGGCTGCGAGACAAACCGGATGAGTAATGTCTCTCATTGGCCTACTATAGCCTCTAGCTCTTAATTGCTATCAAATACGGAATTTGGCACGCAACATAAAATTAGTGTTCATAGATCTCAGCCAGTCAGTTGCACATCATTAAGACCAAGCGTTGATAGAGTGTTTCCTGCTGGTAGGTCCTATTTTTGGCTGTTTTTTTTTTTTCTTTGTGAGGGATGTCGACAAGAAACTTGCACATACACACTCCCTCTGTTTCCCTCTCTTGTACACTCCTACAGTGAAAGTAGATCCCACAAGGTGTCATCAGGTTAAGCAGGATTTTGGAGAGAGGAGCAGATCCTTATCAGCAGGGAGGACACCTTGAGGACTGCTGAGCACAACTGTTTCTCATTCATATAACTGTCTGGACCCTATGTCCACACACACACTCAGACACACACACACACACACACACACACACACACACACACACACACACACACACACACACACACACACTGATGAGCACTGCACACAAAGTTGACAAAGACCTAAACAATCATGCCAGCACAAAAAAACTTGCCCTCACAAGCAAGCTAATAGTGCAAAATTGCACACACATGCACTAGCACACATTCAAACGCAAAAGCCTCCCTCGGCCTGCCATTCAGCGGCGTCCCATTTATCTGGTTTAGGACGACAATGGAGCGCTCCTAATCGGACAGCACAAAGCCATGCATCAGCTTCATTTCACAGGGCCGTCTGACATCTCTGCCAGCCGCTTCGCTTCGCGCGCCACTGTGATTGCCACCTAGCCCATTGCAAAGCCGCCTGCTTTTAGATTTGGCTGTTGATTGCGATGATGGAGGAACAATCGGCAATTAACTCCAATGATCTAATCCACACCCAGCCACTTGTAGCCTCAGTTAACCGATGACAACTAAAGCTGTGAGGCTGTGGGGGAGGGAAGGGGATGTAGTGTGCGGGAAGTGATGTGCTGTGCTTTTCTAGACTATATGTACTGTACAGTTTGTTTGAGTTTGGGGGAAGAAAAATGCACAAAAAATGCTCAAAAAGCATTGATATTTCTATCCTTTTTAGTTGTATATAATCTGACGAAGGCACTATGGCAATGGGATAAGATAAGATTGGCTTTTCTAGATCCATTGAGTGTAAATTCATAGTTACATTTTCCATCTGCAGAGGAAAAAAAGTGCTTGGATTATCATTCTGCTCTTTAAGGCAATCTGTTAGATGGATTTGACATGAGAAATATGTTTTGTTAGATTTATGTGTGGGAGCAAGAATATGAAGGACTGACGATTTCTCCTGAGCTTTTTGTAATGTACTGTTTTTGACAGAATGACCTCATCATCGGAGAGCGGACTGCATGACTTAAGTGGGCCTCTGAAGATCTGTCCTCAAACAGAGCTTTCTCTGTGACTACCAGCGCCCGAAATATCTGTTAAGAAAACATTACGTTATGAAAGTCGTCACATACTCAAGGCCTTGCCCGTCACTCACTCAAGCACACATACACACACTTTCCCCTGGGGGAGATTTTTCTAGGCCTGGGAGTAAGTCTTTAGAACACATTACATCATCAGAAAGGGCCTGCTCCCACGACCCACTGCATCACAGAGTTGCCCTGAGGGGCAGGCAGGAATCACTCCTCAGTGACTCAATCTGTCTTGCAACCCACTTTAAGTCAAACTAATGCTGTTGAATGTAGGCTTACCAAAAGGTGTGTGTGTGTGTGTGTGTGTGTGTGTGTGTGTGTGTGTGTGTGTGTGTGTGTGTGTGTGTGTGTGTGTGTGTGTGTGTGTGTGTGTGTTGTGCTCTAACCCTAGGGGTACTTGCATTCTCACTCTCAGGGTGAGAGAGGGCAGTGCTATTACCTTAAAATTGCACACAGTAGTTTTACATCAATTACTCTTTTTGCACAGCTGTGAATTCCAGATTAAGCTTTTATGATCCCATAACAGTCAACCACAAAGTGTGCAAGGTGATATTTCGGTGTTAATTTTTTTTTGCAGTGAATTCGAAATTGGGGAAAGTAATACTAAGAAAGAAGGCAAATCTGTGGCAAACCAGCAGTCAAGCATAGAGCTACACCTTGTAAAAGAATTAGCTCATTCATTTGTACCAAGGTGATTATCCTTTATGGTCACTGAAATATGTTTTGGACTGGCCGTGGTGGGAAATTCTTACATACTTATTATATGTGAGGACCCATGACTGCTCAAAGGCAGTTATTTTGATACAAGGCCAGGATGTGTTTTCACAGTGGAAACATGCCTTCACGCCTTCCTCAGCAAGTCATATTGTGAGTGTGTTCTGAGTCATTTTCTGAGGAAAGTGAGATATACTAAAAGTATCTGTTTGCAACTCCAGACAGTTACAGCCCTATACTGATTAATTGAGACCACTTAGAAATAACTTTTTGATTTTATGGTCAGTAAATGACAGGACAGTGTAAGTGTATGGCAGACTGTAATGTTACCTGTACACCTAATGAAGGCCTATATTTTTTAATTGCGACTGAAACGTTGTGTGATAAAGTCACTGGGAGCTGCAGCAACAATGTGCAGCTATATTCTTCTTTTTTTAATAATCTCTTTTATGTTGAATTATTAAACTGGCTAAATGGTCTCCAAAGGTGCTGCATGGCATTTGCTCTTTAATTAAAAATGCTCCAAAACAGGAGAGTTCTGTCATATTTTCTGTTTTCATGTCCAGTAAATTTGCTTGTGTGTGTATGTACAGTACCAAGAAAAACACAGAGAGGAGAGAGTATGTAGTTTTGCTTGTATTTTGCTTCATTTTCACAAAACAGGTACAAGGGGAAGAAAAAGCATGAGTAGAACCTGAGGTATTTTGCATCAAGCAGCCTAAGGTATCCATAATGTTGCTATTTACAATATCAAAATTACCAATAATAATAATAATAGTAATTATTATTATTATAACACAAGGATCGCCCACTTGTTCTTCCACAAATTAATAGGCTGAGGATAATGAACAGAAAAGGACATAGTAGATCCAGCAGCAAGAGGAGACCCACACACAAGCAAAAGCCAATGGAAGGAAAGGAGCTGCGATTCTGCGCTGCATATCGAGTTATCCTGTTCACATTTTGTGCCGAACCACGCAAACACCCACCCACCTACCCCCCTCGTTCCTCCCAACATTAGGGAGAAAGCGCAATGAAAAGAGAAAGACAGGGAGTGATAGAGAGGGGGACAGAAATGGTCCATGAGGCCTGTGTTGTGTTGGTGTGCTCAATGAAACCAATCGATCCTGGGAGTTTCCCCTGAGATTGAGAATGCCCCCCCTTCCCCAACTAGACTTGTGGTCTATTCCACTACACTGGGTGCCTGGGAAAGGTGTTACTGAACAGTCATTCCATGAGTGTTGTGTGCTTAACTGGTGTGTCTACACGGCAAGAGCATGAGAGAGACAGAGAGAGAGACGGTGAGAAAGAGAGCACAGTGAGATTGAATTGTGTCTGGACTCTCAGGGCAGAGGGGAGTCTTTCCCAGGTAATATACTGGGAAACGTTTGACAGCCACACTGCAACTCACTTTAGATCTGATCAAATGGCATTTCTACCTCTTCTCATGCTTTATATGACGCTGTTCCTTTATTATGCAGACCTAAGGCCAGTGTACTGTATAATGTATAGGAAGGACAGCACGCAGGAACTCCCTTTAGCGGGCAGGGTTTCTCAATCATGGCATGCATGTGTAGGTTATGAAAGACTGGCACACAAGAGAAGGTTTGTCACACTTGATTTTTTTTTTCAGAATTCATTTTGTATTGCTTGAGTTTGTGTTTTTGTTTTGTAAGTGTTTGCATTCTTATAAATACAATACAGTTAAACTGCAAGAAATAAACATAAGTTCACAAATATTATATTATTTCTCATTGCCAGAATGAAACAGATAAAATAAATTAAAACAAAATAATGGATAAAACATTTGTCCATTAAAATTGCAGTATGATTCTTTACATATGCATGTATATGTGTATGGATATATATATATATATATATATATATATATATATATATATATATATATATACTTTAATATATATAAAGCTTAGTGCTGTTGGTACACAGCTTGTCTGTCGGTAGGTAGCCAGCCACTTTGAGCATGCTCAGTGTACATTTGGAGGAGGGGTTACAGTAGTTTGGTTGAGAGTGCACCTCTGGTGCATCTACTACCATAAACACACAGGATATCATCACAACTAATACTTTTGCGGTGCATATAGCTGTTAACACTGACAAAATTGACAGTATGTCAAAGGAAAACAAAACTGTATATTTTTTTTAAAAGCATCTTTTCATGTTTTCAACCTGTGGTGACCCCCACGGTTCTCTTCATGTTAATTGATTTAGGCATGCTGGGAGCATGCTCCCAAAAGCGCATCCTTCATTTTGAATGGTACAGTAGCACGCCTTATGTGTTTGTTTGTGTGTGTGTGTGTGTGTGTGTCTGTGTGTGTGTGAATATGTTCATAGCTTTCCTTTGGTGCTGGAGTATGGCACTTGTCTTTCAAAGTACTGCTGTCCAACATTAGGATAAACTCAAAGAATGTCCTTCTTCTTGCCTCTGTCAGTACAAGCTGTCCATTGAGTCCATTAAAGCAAATTCCCCTCTGCCAAAAAAAGTCCAACTTGCATTGCATTTGCCTGGTACTCTGTGACAGCTGCTGCAGTCTTTCCTCATAGTCCAACCTGTCCACCAAACAGACCCCTCATAACTGAACTGTCTGTCCATCTGTCCATCAGTCCATCTGTCTCTGATAGGCAGGATTCTTCCAGGCCCACAATCAAAGCTGACCTGAATAAGGTCTGTGGAACAGTGTTACCACCAGGTCATTTTCACCAAGTCTTCCAGTCTGTCCACATTAGGTCAGTCCCAGGCTGTGGCGTCAGGACACCTCGATGATCTCCATGCTTCCGGAGAAACTGGACTGCTTGCCCAGCTTGCCGAGCTCCTCGCGGGAGTGTGTCTCTGAGATGGCCTCCTCGAACTCCATCTGGCAGCTGAGGCGCTTGAACTGTTTGTCCACCACACTGCTGCCGCCGGCAGCGGAAACGATCGCAGTGGAAGAGGACGAGGAGGAAGTGTCCTCGTGCCAGCTGCCTCGTGAGTCCCTGCCCCCCTGGGGCTTGTCCCGCAGCTGTACCCGCTCCTCACCAGAGCCCGCGCGCCCGCTGCATCCGAACGCCACGTACGCCGAGCTGCTTCCGAAGCGAAGCGTAGAAGAGGAGGCCGCTGACGAGGACGAGGAGGAGGTGTCCAATCCGGAACTGAAATCAGAGCTGAGCCCAGACGCGGGGCCGCAGCCGGCGCCCAGGAACCAAGGGCATTCGCCTGTTGGGGTACTGGGTGTCGTGGCCTGTGCCGTTTCCCTGTGCTGGGTCCACGTAGGGCTGGCACCAAGGGGGAGGTTCAGCAGCAGGGAGCTCTTGGCACCACTGCCACCCAGCTCTAAGGAGGAGTTGTGGGGCCCGACCAGGGGGTGGGGGAGGTTCAGGCTGAGGGAGAGGGAGTGTGGAGGGGTGGGCGGTGTGGAGGTCTCACTAAGGGTGCTGCTACCACTACTGCTGCTGCTGCTGCTGTTACTGCTGTTGCTGCTGTTGCTGCTGCGCCTCCCCTTCCTCCGTTGGCGCACCCGGCCCTCGCCAGGCCCACCTCCGCTGGGCGACTCGGCCGGGCTGTCGAGCACAGGCGAGTATTGGCACACACCGTTGCTGCCGCCGTTACTGACGCTCTCAGGGCTGTCCAGCTTGCACAGCTTGGGCACGTCCTCCGAACTGATGGGCGTGAGCGCCAGCTTGGGTGGGGAGAGCCGTTGGCACTGGCCGTCGGGCGAGTACACAGACTTGATGTCCAGGGAGAAGGAGCGTTTGAGACGGTTGGTGTCGGCGATGTGTTCGGCAGACAGGTTCAGGCCGTTCAGGCCCTGCTTCAGCGCGCCGGGAGCGGGGAGTTTCATTTCGAAGCCCCTGGTGGTACTGATGTCTGAGCCATGCTCTCGGATGACTGGAGTGGAGCTGGACTCCCTCTGCTCACCGAACGCGTCCCGTGCTTCCTGCTCTTCCTCATGCCGCTCCATCAGGGTCCTCATGGGGTGGCACGTCAGAGCCTTCAGCACCTTCAGTCCCTTCTCAAACTCCAGCAGCTGGCCCAGGAAGTTAAAGTTGGGCGAGATTGACGGCCTTCGGTCTTTTACAAATCTACCAAAACAAACACAAATTTTAGATTCTAGTGTGAAATTCTTTTGATGTAAATGTGTAAAGGTTTTGTCTAAAACAACACAAAAATGAAACTCTTATTCTAATATCAAGAATTCTAATGTAATTATGAGTTTATGAACTGTTATTTATTTAGGTAATTTAATTAATTGACATTTGTGTGATATTACTTGTGTAACTGAGCATATGCATAGGGCACCTACCTGTAGGCGTCATCTGATGACAGACCCATAGTCTTCATGATGTAGGCGATAGCGATGGTTGCCGAGCGTGAGATGCCAGCCAAACAGTGGACGATGACACGGCAGTTTGAGACCTTGGCTTTGTCTGTGGAGAAAGAGGAGGAAGAAGGAAAAGCGTGTCAGGCGTCAGGTCAGGTCAGGGCTTGCACAGACAGAGATTCCGAGGCTTTGCTGTTTGCTAAGGACAAGCACAGCAGTCCGTTAAAACAATAACAACAACCAAAAGACAGACAAAAAAATTCCACATCCTGTTTTACAAGCCCACCATCAGCAGACCTCCCACCCAGGTGCTTTACAGGATGCTTATTCAGAGGGATCAAAACATGCACACACACACACACACACAGCAGGGCACACAAAGAGAACACACACACACACACACACACACACACACACACACTCACGCTGTGTCAGCAGGGTGTAATAGCATGCGGTTTCCCAGTGGAGCCCACTTACCGATGAAGTCATTGGTTTTGTCTAGCCAGGGCAGCAGCTTCTCACAGTAGTTGTCGTTGACGGGAATGCGCATGAAGTGGCTCTCGCTTATGAAGTCTGGCTTGGGACAGGTGTTACTGGCATTCAGCACATAGGTGATGCCGTTCTGGGCCATCAACTCCTGGAAAAGCAACAAAGTCAACCATGAATCCACCATGTCATGTCAGATTTCACAAGAAGTGAGCTCATCCCACAGTGACAGTTGGGTTTTGTTTTTTTTTCTTGTTCATTTTTTTTTCTTTTTAGTTTTATCAAATGAGGAAGTGCTGGGCGTTCTATGACTTGTTGCTGATGACAAAACCCACCATTACTGGCAGCCACTGCAATCTTTTTTTTTTTTTAGATTTAAGTCCATGGTGTGTGAGCATTTGTGCATGCGCGTGTGACTAACAGAGATGGTATGCTCTGATAAAATGCTTTTGCAAAGAGGGAACTCAATAATCACTTTGACAGGGTTGACATTTGAAAACAAGCTCCTGCTTCAAAGGAAGAGGCCCGTGCAGAATGCGCCTCATTGTTTATCTGTGATGATCTCATGCAATTCCTCTCTCGCTAATGCTTTACCTGGGTATGCAAACAGCCCAGAGAAGGAAAAGTGTGTTCAAACATGTCATTACGTACTAGAGAAGCGATAAAGTGCAGCTTGTCACCAGCCTCCCTGTTATTCTAGGCTACATACCTGACATTTTAGATCATGAGAAGATTCCAGCTCTTTCCTGACTAACTCCACCCCAAACAGGTGTGTGTGTGAGCAGTGAGCACATAGAATAATAATAAAATGCATATTTGCTGTCACACAAGTTCCTCTCACTCTTCCTTTCCTTCTATATGTTGGCCTAAATAAGCAGGTGCCAGTGCTAACCGCATATTTGCATTTCTGTTCAAGTCTGGCAATGATGGAAGGTGGTGAGAGATAAATGGGTGTTTTTGAAAAGCTGGCCAGTGGGTGAGTAGGTGAGAACCTCTCTGTGGTGTTCAAGTCTGGCCCCAGTATGGAGAGTGTGGAGTGTGAGGAAGGGGTTTGGGTGAATGCTGGGGAGGGAGAGGGGGAGGGGGAGTTACCTTGTTGAGAACGTCCCTCTGGGAGCCCAGGTAGAGGTGGGGCAGGATACGGGTGGGGCCCACATTGGCGACTGGGAGGCAAGGCTGCGACAGGCTCATGGGAAGGATGGTGGCCTGCTTGCTCTCACACAGCCCAGGGAAGCAGGAGGAGAAGGCTGCAAAGCCCCCTAATGGAAGAACAGAGAAAGAAAGAGAGAAAAGAGAGAAAAAAGAGAGAGAGAGGCTTAGTCATCACACAAAAAATAAACACTGACATGACCAACAGTTCCTTGGCCTTTTCCAAAAAAAGCCACCTTCGATTATTTTTGCAAGTGAAATCGAGGTCAGCCACGGGAGAGCTCCCTTACCAGTGGCGTAAAAGCTGCCTACTAAGGTTTGCATAGAGTATATGCCTCATGCCTATATGCCTGTGTGCTCTGAGTCAGTCCTGTGGTGTAGTACTGTACTCTATGTGTGCTCGCTCGCTCGCGGCACAATTACAGGACACCCAGGTTTGGCTGAGACCTTGAGACACGTCCACAGTAGCACAGAAGGGGGAGCGAGTGCACAGCTGAGCTAAGGAGAGTTGAGAGGTGGGGGGGGGGCTTCCTTGACTGTTAAACTACACACACACACACACACACACACACACACACACATCCCCAGGAGGGGTCCT
>JAODXP020000011.1:1195541-1205541 GCA_027497455.2 Sardinella longiceps
CAGCGAGCCTGCTGGGATCAGACTTTGTCCTCCCGCTTTTCTCTTTTGTTTCGTGCATGAAGGGGTGTCCACACTGAACCTTATGTGTATGCATATATGTGTGTGTGTGTGTGTGTGTGTGTGTGTGTGTGTGTGTGTGTGAGTAAGGCAGGGAGAGGAATAGAGGGCACTGTGCCGTGGACGCTGACTGGCTTTTTCCAGCGCTTATGTAAGAGCCGTTTGACCGGACTCCTCCCCCTTTGTCCACGGCAGCCTGCCTGCCTGCCTGCCTGCCTTTGCCTCATTCACCGCTTTGGCAGAGCCAAAGAAAAGAGAGAGGCGGGGGGAGGCCCTCCCTCCTTCTCTCTCTCTCTCTCTCTCTCCCTCTCTTTCTCTATCTCTCTCTCTCTCTCTCCACACAATGAATGGTGAAGTTCAGCAGCGGCTGCACAGGCATCATCATCACACACTCATTAGAGCATGAGCTCATGGTTGAACCTGTCTGAGACCTGTCTCCAGCGCACACACACACACACACACACACACACACACACACACACACACACACACACACACACACACACACACACACACTCAAAGCTGAATTTGCAGAATACAAGAGCACATAATAGGTATATTAAACACACTCACTGTCTTTGTCTCCTAGCCAACACATGCGACAACAGAAAACACAAAGAGTCAAGCTTAATCTTGCACCACCAACAGAGGTACACGCACACACACACAAAACTCAAGTACAAACACACACACACACTATTTCACATGGTCACACAACAGCCTGCCTTACCCTTGTGGCTCCTATTTTTAGCGGTTAGCATGAGCTAAATCAGTCTGCTGTGCTGCCTTTGTTGTCACATGCATTTTTAATATGCCCCCCCCCACAGGCCTAAAGCCAGGTGAAATGCTGGAGCTTCACATGGATGGATAGAGATGATTGCTGAAAGGCCTCAGAGCTATGTACAGTAGCCTCTCTGAAAAACATCCCCAAGCATAGAGTACATGCATGCCTTTCAGCGATGGCTAACGGAGGCTGGTAAAAAACTAGGGAAGGGGGCACATTTTTCAGGGGGTCTGGAGAGGAACACTAGCTCTTTAGCCACTGCTCTGATGCTCTAAATAGCCCCCTGACCACCAACCCCCCCCCCACACACACACACACACACACACACACACACACACACACACACACACCTTCCCTCACTCTCCAACCCCCCCGCACACACACCCCTCTCTCTCTAGGGTTGGGTTGGGGGGGGAGTGGGCCCTCCATCTGTCTCTCAATCAGCTATCTTTCACCCAGCAGGCAATGACATACATTACATCACCGCTGACACACACAGAGACACACACAGACAAAGGGTTCTGGCTTGAATGGAAATCCATTGATTTTGTGAGTGCTTTAATTACACACATTTTAGACACACACACACACACACACACACACACACACACACACACACACACTACAAATGTATACATTCACCCCCACACACACACACACACACACACACACACACACACACACACACACACACACACACACTGCATTCAGCATGCCCAGTCCTGCTTCCACAGTCTGGGGACTGTTCAGTGCAGAATGAACCCCCATTGGCTCAGAGGCAGAATGAGCGCCTACAGTATTTAACAGCCTGGTAACACGAGGGGTGACCCTGTCTCCAAATCCAAATCAGAGGCTCCCCCTTACGCCATGTCTATTCCTGATCAAATGCAGACTATAACCCGCCTCAGGCTGGCCTGACGGACAGAGACAGCAGCCCGCTTATAGACTTCAGCCTTCAGCTTTCAGCCTCGCTTTAGAATCACAGTTTTCCACATGAAGCAGACATTTCCATTTCCATGCATCCGCATGTGCATCGGGACAATGATGATCATACACACACACACACACACACACACACACACACACACACACACACACACACACACACACACACACACACAGACTGGACTGGATCGGCCACGGAAATGACAAATCCTCTGGCAGAAATAGCCAGTTGAGAGTGGAGAGAGTGAGTCAGTGTGGCAAAAGTACCAGTCATCCAGAGTGACACATTTAAATTTTGACCTAATAATGCTCTCGTCACATGATGATTTAAAAAAAAAAAATGCTTTACTAAAATAATTCTAATGCAAGCACAGGACACAAGAGGATACATATTAATGATATTACTGATTAATATATATTACTTATTGTTATTTACAAATTCATACTGACTGCAGTGCAAAACTGCAACTCGTTTTTGCAATGGCAGCCCACCTAATTCAGATGGAGACAGAGTACCCAATCCCCACCTTACACACACCTAACACACACCTCACACACTCACTTTGCTGCAGCCCCACTCATAAAGAGCAAGGCAGCAGCATGCTTCCATCTGTGCCTAGCTCCCTCTGTCTTCACACACACACACACACACACACACACACACACACACACACACACTCTCTCTCTCATACACACACACACACACACACACACACACACACACACACACACAGTGGCCCCCATGGGGCAAGAGACAGGTACAAGAATCCCCACAGTGATGCAAGCATGGGCTATGAATAAAATCTGACAGGTACATCTGGTGCTATCAACGCTAGCAAAAGCTGGTGATTTTCACATAACCCATGCGCTAAAGGCATTATTATTTTTTAAAGGATGCTTTAATTCACTATCACAGTGTGTGGTTATCATCTAGCAGTGCTGTGTCTGCCAGTCTGATTACATGTGTGTGTGTGTGTGTGTGTGTGTGTGTGTGTGTGTGTGTGTGTGTGTGTGTGTGTGTCTCTGTCTTAGCCCACATTGCCCAAATCCTAAGCCTCCTGGAAGTCCCTCTTGACAGAAGCTCTCCTCATGTGTGTCTAACACAGTGAAAGCTGACCAGTGAGCTAATGCTAGCTGACACAAAGCATTGCTCCAGGCAGACACACACACGGCTACTGCATAGTGGATGTGTTGCTACCAGCCTAGGAAGAGAACAGGATGTTTATAGCTCTACTGTAGCTAGCCCTACAGTATTCACAGACTGTACCTTTGTGTCCCTTCAAACATATATACAGAAGAGACAGGTACACATGCACACACACACACACACAAACACACAGACACACTCAGGAACACACTCAAGATACCAAAAGCCGAGATACACACTCTGCAACAAATCGTGGTCAGACACCTTTTTGATAGGGAACATATCACACACACACACACACACACATACAGTACATAGACAAATTTCCACACACCTCTGAGGTCGCGTCCCTCCTTCACCCTGCGCACCCTGATCTTCAGCTTCATCTCGCTCTCGTGCATCTCTGTCCAGAGGTGCCGTGGGGGGGCTATGACCACGTCCACGGGCATCCAGGCAAGAGCCGAGCAGAGCACACACAGCAGCGAAACACCAGCAAAAGGAGCACCGGCAGGGCAGGCAGGAGCTCCGGCCAAAGAGCCGCACTACTGACAGCAGCACAGCCAAAGCTCTTACGGTTCCACACAGTTGACACAGTCACTGTCACTGAAGCCCCACAGAAACAAGTCAGGGCTACGTAAAGTTGTAGAAAAAGATTATTTTTTTTTCAAAATAAAAAAAGAAGATAAATACAATAAAAAATGGTGTAATAAAAAGAGTCCTCCAAGAGTGCTGAAGGGGATGAAGCGAGAGGAATAATAATAAAAAAAAAGTGTTGTGGCCAAGCGGAGAGGAGGAAGAGTGCTTTCCTGCTTCAGTCTCTCCACTCTGCGTGTCTCTCGCCTTCTGTCTCCAGCTGGAAGTGCAGCTCCCTATTGTCTGCGCTCTCATTCGCTCACGCTTGCTCTCTCTCTCGCTCACTTCCCCCTCCCCTCTCTCTCTCTCTCTCTTGCTCGCTCGCTCACTCGCTCCCTCAGTGAATGAGCTCACTCTGCCGTGCGCGTCGACTCTGCTCTCTACTGGAGCTCGGCTGCAGCTCGGTCATTGCTAATGTGTAAGGCATGTTCCCGCATTCCTTACTCACCACACAAATATGCGGCCACCTTAGGGGCCTGCGCTGAGGCTGGGGGCCGAGAGAGATAGATAGATAGATAGAAAGAGAGAGAGAGAGAGAGGTGGGGAGGGTGTAGAGTGCTCCTACGCTTCCCTCCTTTAACTCACTGACAGAAACACACAGTTTTAACTCCCTTGAGACACACACACACACACACACACACACACACACACAGCAAAGCAGTGTGTTATTTCGTTGATTTTTTTTTTTAACACAAGGAGCCAAGAGCCCTCTGGGGTAAGAGCAGAGACTGTGTGTTTAAACTAGTCCACACAGACAGTGTGTTTAATCTCTTCTCGAGCTTTACAGACCAGTAATCTGTGTTACAGCCGCATCAGACTGTCTGTGTTTAAGCACTTAAAAAGTAATAGTCTGTGCTTGTTTTGTCTTCAGGGTACATACTTTATTGCAGCTACATTTAAGTGAAGAGTATGCATTGTTGTGAGGTGCAGGTATTTTTATATATCACTTAAAGGTGTTTTATTATATCTTTACGATATTCCCTGTTGCATTTATAGCTTGTTTATGGGGAGCACCAAGGTTTTTTTTTGTTGCTTTTTTTTTTTACGCTTTTGCAAACATGAGGTAACCGTGTTCAGCCAGCAATCCTTGTTGGTTCCCCTTTCGGGAAAAGCAAACAAACAAACAAGCAAAAACAGACTTTATGAGGACAGCATGTAAGCCCAACAAACAGCCATTACGACCTGGTTTTAAACTGGGTAGGCCCAGCAGGAAGACAGAGCAGGGCCTGTAACGTGTGGACTGTAGTGTGGACGGAGCCAGTACTGTGTTGAGCCCTGTGTGTGTGCACTGCAGAGCTACCATGCGGAGGCCCAAGAGCTACCATTACACAGAAACATTCTGTCAGGGTTCAGAGAACTAGAGAGAGGAGGAGGAGGAGAGAGAGAGAGAGAGAGAGAGAGAGAGAGAGAGAGAGAGAGAGAGAGAGAGAGAGACAGAGAGAGAGAGGAGGAGGAGGAGGAGGAGAGAGAGAGGGGGTAGTAGCAGGAGCAAGGATCAGAACAGTGAGAAGTCACAAAGTCATGGGATTTTACTACCACACAGTAAACACACACACCAGGCCTCTGTGTGTGAATGTGCGTGTATGTGTGTGTGTGAAAGAGAGTGAGAGTGAGAGACAGGGAGCCTGTGTCCTCATATGTGTGTGTGTGTGTGTGTGTGTGTGTGTGTGTGTGTGTGTGTGTGTGTGTGTGTGTGTGTATTAGCTTTGCGTAGTCACACAGAGACCCAAGAGTGTCAAGAGCAGCAGTGTTGCTTGTTAAACACCACCAGCCGAATGACCACAGAGCATTTAGCTCAGTGACACTCGACCACCGGCTGCTCGCTGACTCTATTTTGGATGTGAAGTCACTATGCGGGTGTTCTGTTTCATAATACAAAAATAAACACAGCAGCATAGAAAAGGAGAGAGGGAGTAGAGAGAGAGAGAGAGAGTGAAAAAGAGAGAGAGAGGACAGACAAAAAAGAAAAATGGAATGAGTGAATCGAAGTCAAACCTCAACTGCCCCTCTAGTTTAAACTCAGTACCTTTCCCAAACACACAAACTATTGATGGCTGTTGTTCATTAAATAAGCATTAAAAAAAAAAAAAACACCTGAACATGTTGTGCCTTGTAATGCTAGCTAAGAGAAAATGGGTCACTTGGAAGCAGCCTAGCAAGGAGGGGATGTTCCTTTACGACATCGTTGTAAACTTTTCCTACGCTCGCGAACCCTCAATTACCAGTGCAGTGTGGCGTCCCGGCCTGAGTGGAGAGGGGAAAATCTGAGGAGTCGGAAGAGACTGGGCTCCGGGGCCCAGGGCTTCACTAGGAACCCCGGCTGGAACCCAAGGAGCCTATCCTGGTCTTGGCCAGGCCTGGTCAGCTCATACACACACTCACACATAAACACACACACATACACACTCACTTTCACGTACACAAACACACACACACACACACACACACACACACACACACACACACACACACACACTTACTTTCACACTCACACACACATACACACACACACACACACACACACACACACACACACACACACTGCGCGTACAGTCGCACACCTGACCTTTACAAGGTTGTTCAATGGCCCCGGTTTGAAACTCAATCGCAGTACTGTAGGGCGGACCAAAGGTGGGCGATCTGCGAATGCAGCACTTAATTGCCAGGGCTTATGGAGAGAGAAGACCTGCACGTTTCAGGGGAGTGCAACCAGGCCACAGTGTAGAAGGTGCGGCGTGGTGTGGGGGGTTGTGTGGGGAGCAAGGGGGTTTGGTCTTTGCGGTGGTCTGTAAATAGCCACACTGCGTAATTCTGCTATTAGTTTTTCTATTCTTGAGCAGGCCAACCCACACCATGCCCGAGGGGGAGAGAAAAAGACAGGGAGACTGACAGAAAGAAAAAAGGAGAGAGAAAGAGAAAGAGAGAGAGAGAGAGAGAGAGAGAGAGAGAAGGAGGCGTCCTGCTGTGTACCAATACAATGACAAACAGCTGCAGGTCCAACTGGCGCACCTGTTTTCAGGGTTACAAGCAAAACCAAAGGGCAGAGGAAGAGGAAGCAAGCAGAGGGAGAGTGATCTCTCCATTACAATGCCCCAGTGCATTATGGGTGTGAGCACACACCGACCAATGATCACACACACGGATTAACGCCTCGAAGCTTTCACTTTGGGCTACCCCTTTTGTTTGTTTTGCAAGTGTCATATTTTCACAGAACAACAACAACAAAAAAAAGTGACAACGCCTTCAAAGATCACAATCTGTAATCACGTCCGTCTGAGTAAGAAAGTTGATGATAGATTATGTTCTTTAAAAGTAAACATAGGAGGTTCACTGTGAACATACATTACAGGTTCTGATGAATGTCGTCTGTGTGTGTGATGGGGTAAATGTGTGTGCATGTGTGTGAGTGAGAGAAGAAGAAAGAGAGAGAGAGAGAGAGAGAGAGAGAGAGAGAGAGAGAGAGAGAGAAAGAGAGAGTGAGAAAGATTGTGTGTTTGTGTGTGTGAGTGAGAGAGAGAGAGAGAGAGAAAGTGAGAGGGAGACAGATTGTCTCTCTGTGTGTGTGTGTGTGTGTGTGTGTGTGTGTGTGTGTGTGTGTGTGTGTGTGTGTGTGTGTGTGTGTGTGTGTGTATAGCAAGGCATGGGCGGGGTGAGGGTGTCAAACACTCTGGTGGTGAGCCTTGGCCAGGTCAGGCTGCTGGGAGGTCAGCTCTGCTGCACTGACAGTTGGAGCAGTGTGGCTTTGAGAGCAGAGCGCCTCCAAACATCCAAGCACATGCCAGGCCCATGAGGTAATGTGACCTCCCACTCCTCTGGCCACGGACATACACTCTCACAATATGGTGCTGCCCTGCACTCCAGACCTACCATTTGCTACATGAATGTGTGTGTCATTTCTCTATGTGTACACTTGTGGGCAAGTCTGTGTGTGTGTGTGTGTGTGTGTGTGTGTGTGTGTGTGTGTGTGTGTGTGTGTGTGTGTGTGTGTGTGTGTGTGCATGTATCTCTCTCATTCTCTTGTGTGTGTGTGTGTGTGTGTGTGTGTGTGTGTGTGTGTGTGTGTGTGTGTGTGTGTGTGTGTTAAGAACGTAGGTTTATATAATTTTATAATAATGTTAAAAATCAAAATGTTCATACAATGTATGTGAATATGTTTATACAAATAAATACAAATCTCTCAAATATTCATGGGTTGTTAAATTTAAATGACAAATTATAGTATTCAAAAATTATAGTATTCAAATTATAGTATTCAAAAAGAGAAGTATGTACACACACTGTACTACGTAATGATGTTAAATGTGTGAGCATGTGAAAAAGTGTGTTATGGAAAGTTGGCAGGGCCTTGAGCATGTGAGTGTGTCCATGAGCATGTGTGTGTGCCTGTAAATGTGTGAAAGCAAGTGTGTGCTTACAAAGCAATAGAAGGCACACGTGTGTGTGTGTGTGTGTGTGTGTGTGTGTGTGTGTGTGTGTACATCACCTCTGCGTGTGTGTGTGTGTGTGTGTGTGTGTGTGTGTGTGTGTGTGTGTGTGTGTGTGTGTTGCTGTCCCAAAGCAAGTGGTGAGCGCATAGCGTAGCTTGCCCCTAAAGGACATGGTCCTCTCAGATAGGTGCACACAAGAGGCTGTGCCCAGTCCTCGCTGCCGTGCCATCTCTCCCCTCATCAGGAAAGAGGTTAGCAGTTAATTTACTGCCCTCTTAAAGAGCAGAGTGTCACAGTCAAGGAGCCAGAGTCAGTCCCACAGTCGGGCTTAGGCCGGCTGGGGAAGAGGGGGGGTAGTGTGGGGAAGGGGGACAGAGATGGACACACGCGGCCTGTGTTCCTCTGTTGACAGCGCTTGTTGTCAAGGTATCAGTGACAGGCACTTAATGTGTAATTACATCAGTGACGTGGAGCATGCTCAATCCACAGCTGGCATGCCAGGGATGTGAGATCTTAGGCCAAAGGGGGGTGCAGGGAGGGGGGGGGCGGTGCGAGTGTGTGTGTGGGGGGGAAGGGGGGGGTTGTGTATCATTTGCTGGCAGCAAATGCAAGAGCAAGGGAGAGTGATAAAGAGAGAGAGAGAGAGAGAGAGAGTGAGAGAGAGAGAGAGAGAGAGAGAGCACCCATACTCTTTTACCCCTCTATCCTCAACCCCTCCCCTCCTTTCGATCGGCCCCCTCACTGCCAACAGAAACCCCCTACAGCTGCAAACAGGGCCTACAAGAAGAGGCTTGTCTCACAGCTCAAACATTGCAGGGGTGGCGTCGGTGTCCAAACCTGTCCCCGAGGCATGGCGACCTTCATGGGATTCGCAGAACGCAGCATGTGCATCAGTTCCAGAAAAGTTTAACGTTTCAGCAGGCGAATCCTCCATCCATGCTTGTTAAAGTCCTTGTTGAGATTCTTGGCAGAGTGGGTGTTTTTGTGAGTGTGTGTGTGTGTGTGTATGTGTGTGTATGTGTGTGTGTGTGCGGTAAGCACAAGTGTTCTCACACTTTTGTTAGTCTGAGCCTGAGAGATTGAGAGGCGCTGAGCGTCAGTCAGTGTGAATAGATCTGTCTATTAGTCTGATATGTGTGTACTTGTGTGTGTGTGTGTGTGTGTGTGTGTGTGTGTGTGTGTGTGTGTGTGTGTGTGTGTGTGTGTGTAAACTTATCATCCGGCATGAGCTCACAGCCATACACTTGCTCCAAGTGACTCACCCATCACACGCCGCACATGTCATCGAAGATCCCCATCTCTCAATCTCTCCCAGCTGAACGCTGGCATGACAGCACAAAACCAATACAGACGCACAAGGCAGCACATTGTACATTCATGGATTCCTCTTTATTTCCCCAGAGCAGCGCATGTACAGTAAAACTGTCTGTCTCCCCTCCGCCCTGCGTCAATCAAAAACCACCAAATAAATAACTTCAGATAATGAGAAGACATGATGCTATCGCGAAAAGCGTCGCTAATCCACAGTAAGAACTCACTAGCAACAGCGCTACGCGCTAAAACGATAGTGGAACAAAGCACAGCGAGGGCCTAAAAAGGCTTGATAACAGCAGTCCACAGGGGGGAAAAGAGATGAAAAATCACAGATGGATGCTGGTTAATGTAGTGTGCAGAATGTGCAATTCACACATTTCCTACCCGTAGCGTTCTGACTGTTACACTTCCTCCATTCAATCAGTTTTGGAGAAAGAAGATTAAGGAAGTTAATGGAGCAGGACTTTAGTCTATGGAGGGATGTTTGCCTCAGATATAAATGGAGCAGACTTTGCAACCAGATGCTAGACATCACTGAAATTGTTTGGTAAGCATCTTTAAAATGAGAGAGTTGGGTTCTGACAGATTTTTTAGAGTGTCCCACTTAAAAGGACTATCAAAAGCCTTCTGAACATACCATAGACACCCAACATGCGCTGACACTTTCTGTCATTTGCCCATGAACCCAAGCAT
>JAODXP020000011.1:1210541-1215541 GCA_027497455.2 Sardinella longiceps
CTCACTATCTCACTCTCACTCTCTCACACACACACACTCTCTCTCTCTCACACACACACACACACAAAGCTAGAGGTATGGGGCTATAGTTTATTTATACTGAACATAGAATTTCTCCGGAATGCCTATGTGGTGAAAGAGTTTATAGAATGAGGAAGGGAAGAGGCCCTCTGAAAGAAGACTGTGTGTGTGTGTGTGTGTGTGTGTGTGTGTGTGTGTGTGTGTGTGTGTGTGTGTGTGTGTGTGTGTGTGTGTGTGTGTGTGTGTGTGTGTGTGTGTGTGTGTGTGTGTGTGTGTGTGTGTGTGTGTGTGTGTGTGTAGCCAACAGTGCATTTTCACAACCTTGTTTTTTTGTGTGCATGTGTGAGAGAATGTCAAGAAAGGAAGAGTGTGTGTGGTCAGGCATAGATGTGTCTACAGCTGCTTGTGTGTGTGTGTGGTTTAGTCCAGGAAAATAAGAATGCAGTGATGTAAAACAGTGTGATCACACAGAAGCCAATGCTCCAAATTTAGCCACATCAGGATGGAAAATATCAGGTCTTTATCAGGAAAACGAGAGAGGAGGGAGAGAGCGAGAAAGAGAGAGAGAGTGCGCAAGAGAGGGAGTGAGAGAGAGGGAGAGAACAACCGAACTATGTTGCTGTGTGAAGAGAGGGAGAAAGGAGAGAACGAGAGAAACAGAGAGAGAGAGGGAGAAAGAGAGAACAAGAGACAGAGCGAGTGAGTGAAAGTGTGTGTGTGTCCAAGGAGACTAGGGGAGGGAATAGGGTCACAGTGATGGAAAACTCCTGTTCAGACCTCTGTCCTAGAATGGAATCCCACTTCGCTAATGTGCTAAACACAAAAGAATTACATTTCACAACTCCCGACAAACTCCTTGGTACATTTTTCGACCTTAACCCTTCTTTTTCTTTCTCCTCCTCTCTTTTTTCCATCCAGCGACAGGGGTGCATAGTTCCATTAATTCTGAAGACGCTGCTCTTAAGTAACAAAATAAACAGACTAATTTTATATCAGCTATGGGCATCATCGCCCTGCCAGCTTGGGAGTTATGGCACGCCACAATAAAAACGCCAGGGTTACGTATGGCGTGTGCGACGCCCACGCGCCAACGCCGCTCATGTCGCAGGTAAAACATGCCCGCCATGTGCCTCTGATTACATCTGCTATGCCAACCATCCAGCAGTGAGGTTGGGCGTAGGCGTGTGTGTGCTTCTGCTGCTACTACTTCTGCTTCGAAATGCAGCTCCACTCCACTCAACCGCGCCACCACTGCTACTGCAAACGCTAATGGAGGTGGAGGTGGAGGTGATGGGATGGTGGTGGAGAGAGAGGGTGGGTGGATGTGTGGGCACTGGCTGTCAGATGGGGCATGCCAGCTATTCTGTTTCCCCTTGTTGTGCTGTCTTGTTGGAGGGCAAGTGAGTGGAGGGGAGTGTGGAGAGACGGGTATGGCGGGGGGGTCTAAGGCCTTCCTGGCCTGCTGAGAGGGCAGCTGTCAAGGGGTGGGAGAGGGAAGGTGGAAGTGTTGAAGGGGAGGAGGAGGTGGTCATGGTGGTGGTGGTGGTGGAGCTGGTGTGGATGTGGCTGAGGGCAGTGGTGGTGGTGGTGGCAGGGGGGTGGGGTGGATCTCAACTCCATTTTAAGATGGGACGATAACAGTGTTTGTGTTTCCCTGGCAACGCGACGGGCAGAAACAGAGTGCGCAAGGATGCCGCACATGCACTGTCAAAGCCACCAGATGCAATTCTATTTCCAGCAACGAGAGAGAGAGAGAGAGAGAGAGAGAGAGAGAGAGAGAGAGAGAGAGAGAGAGAGAGAGAGAGAGAGAGAGAGAGAGAGAGCGCTATCATCTTTCAGTGACTGGCTAAGGGACAGGACTTCTTTTCCATGTCCTGAGGTTGCTTTGCTCCCCTGCAGCCAGCCATCTCTTTCTCTCTCTCTCTCTCTCTCTCTCTCTCTCTCTCTCTCTCTCTCTCTCTCTCAGGACTGTGTTTCTGGATTCTGCAGGCTGTTTATGAGCTGAGATTAACTTGTTATCGAGCTTCTCCCCTCTACGCCTCCCACCACACCATAAATCAAAGGCTAAGGCAGCCACAGACGCCACTTATTGGAGGTACTCCTCTGCCCAAGCCTGTGTGTGTGTGTGTGTGTGTGTGTGTGTGTGTGTGTGTGTGTGTGTGTGTGTGTGTGTGTGTGTCTGTTTGTGTGATATACACCTGTAAAAAAAACACCCTTGTCACATCATCTTGGTCTATAGTTCACACACATAACAGATGGATGTTTGGCCTGCCGAACAGTGCTTTGAGCAGGATAAAAAAATAAATAAATAAAAAAAACCATGTTGCCTTACTGCTCCCTACAAATTTGGAGCAGTTTAATGGACATAAACGGAAGGGATGCAGCGATGCTAAGCCAAAAAGCACACATACAAAAGACTTAGAATCACTGTATCTTAGCTAGCTGGCTACTGTAGATGAAAAGTCATGCATGTGACACTGATACTGTCGTCCATTTGATTCCTATGCAGCACACACTCAGTGATAACATGAACATCGTCCCTGTACTCTGTCACTGTAGAATCTGCTGAATAAATGAAAGTGCAAAATACGGGGGCAACTAGGTCAGGGGTTCAGAGCGTCTGGGGTAAACGATCAGCTCACTGCCGACCCATAACCACCCCCTCTACCCCTCCGCTCGGCGGGCCCGAAGCTGGGGAATGGTGTCAGCGCGAGGCCCCTTTAAGAAGGCCAGGAAAGGGGTTAGGGAACAGTCAGCTCAGCCCCAGTAGGAATGTAGCTGGATCACGTCATCCTGGAAACATTTGGCACTGTCCGGCTGCTAGCTTATTTTCATCACTGCTGGGAGAGAAAAAAAAAGAAGGAGGGAAAAAAAAGAGGCAGAAAAATGACAAATAACGTGAAGAAGCGTCTAATGAGGGAGGCCTGCGAGAGACAGCAGGAGATGTTGGCTTTTTGCTGTTTTGGCATGTCAGAGTGTGTTGGGTCTCTCACTTGCAAACGCGCGAGCGGTTGTAGGCCAGCTGCTTTGTCTCTATCACACGCATCCGTCTTTCATCGTCGCAGGCTTAGCTGTGAATAGTTAGCAGCCCTAACAGGCTGAACGGTGACGTTTTACTGCACACATTAAGATCTCGACAACCCTCATTGTGCAACTATGTAATATATCCCAGTCCCCAGTGCATCATCATAATAGCGTAACAGCACGCAATGACCCCCACAAAGAATGTGTGTGCACATATGCTCCAATCAACACATACTGGTTACACACACACACACACACACACACACACACACGATAACAGACATACACCCATCAACCCTACTGATTAATACAGTACTTAATATATCAGTATATTAGTATAATTGCTTATAGATGCAGTAAACATACAACCTGCAACACTGCCGATCCATTACAGTGATACTACTCTGCGTGCTTTATGTTTGCTTTGACGTTTAATTCTGGATGGGCATGACGGTCACGCCACACTTTCCGATCCTCATCATCCAACATTCCTATTGGTAGTCCAGCTAGGTCACAGGACCTCTTTCCTCTGTGGGAAAAAGGCCTGGCCAAGTTCTTATAAAATAAATAAAGGCACCTGAAGCAGCATTGCCTATTTTGGACAAGACAACAAGGGAATGAGAAAAATGCTGATCTCCAAAGTCCCAGATGCCAAGATGCACAAGGGGCTGAAATACCACCTACCCATACACACACTAACCTATCCTCCTCATGGAAAAGGCATCCTACAGGCTTCGCATCAATTCCCCTGTGTACGTGCAAGCGTGTGTGTGTGTGTGTGTGTGTGTGTGTGTGTGTGTGAGGAGAGAGAGAGAGAGAGAGAGAGAGAGAGAGAGAGAGAGAGAGAGAGAGAGAGAGTCATTCACTTGTGGTGACGCAGGTAGCTGAATAAACATTGGTATATAAATGTGTGAGCTGGGACCGCTCATCGCATAGAGACGGTTTTCTGTTTACCCATCACATCCTGCATGGCTCTCTCTCTCTCTCTCTCTCTCTCTCTCTGTCTCTCTTTCTGTATGTCTGTCTTTCTCTTTTAGGCATGGGCCCATACACACACACAAACACACACACACACACTCGCAGATACACACACAGGTACACACTCACCTCTGTTTCTCTCTCAAACTTACACACACAAACACAACGATATAAATGCACTCTTATCTCTCCAATCTATCTCACTGTACTTTTGCAACCCAGTGAAGAAATAGAGTAGGTTTGGGGGCTGACAGAATGGCAGCAGATGGTAATGACCTAATTATAAATGCATATGCAATTAGTAAGTTGAAAAAAAGTGGACAAGAATCTCTGCCATGCAGGAGTAACTCTCTCTTCCAATGACAGCATTAACAGCCAAAGTGTAGACCTATGTATAGGATTTATCGTTTTTTGCTTCCTCTCTATCCCTCCATACTTTGCATCTGCTTGTCTCTCTATCTCTAGATACATCCCTCCAGCACTTTTTCTCTAGCTCTGTCCGTCTCTCCTCACAAATCCCTACCTATGACATCACACTTTTTATGTTCTTTACAGTAACTTATCATTACCTCAGTCAAGGAGGTTATGTTTTTGTCAGCTTTGGTTTGTTTGTCTGTTTGAAATAACTCAAAAAGATCTGCTCAGATTTTGATGAAATGTTCAAATAATATGGGTATTAGGACTAAGAGCAGATGGTTAAATTTGGTGATCCGGAACACCATCAAGAATTGTGTAAGTTATCCTATTGTCTTGGAGGGAATCTGCACTCTCCAAGTGTTTATATAGTTTGCTATTTTTTCTGTTTTCTATCCCATTTCTTCTCTACTCTGTTTCTTAAAAAAAACTTTGTTTCAATAACTGAAAATTCCAGAGCAGTATGAATGAGCAGCAAAAAGGGAACAAAGGTTTTGAGATTTGAAACAGGAAATGAAATCATGTAAACGCCCTTTCTAAGAGTACACCAAGTGTAACCTCTA
>JAODXP020000011.1:1220541-1223041 GCA_027497455.2 Sardinella longiceps
CACAGTAAATATCACCATTCTGACTTGTCTTTGCAAATCATTCTGATACTTTGAGACGATAAATAAAACTGTGTGAGTGTCTGGGAAGGGTGGTAGAGAGCAAGAAATGAAACACAGATACACACAGAGAGAAGAAGAAGCCAAAAGGAACAATACACCAGACCACCAGATGAAGAAAGACAGACAGATAGAAATACTGAAGAAGAGTAAGAAGAGTTAGGGACAAGAAAAAGAGAGAAAGGAGAGTCAGAGATAAAGAGAGATGGAGAGAGGGAGAGTGAACGATAAAGAGAAGGAGAGAGAGAGAGAGAGAGAGAGAGAGAGAGAGAGAGAGAGAGAGAGAAGATAGAGAGAGAGAACAGACAGTGTGCAGCATTGCCCTGATATGAAGTCATGCTCTGAGCTAATGAACTCGTAAATCAGGTGTGTTACAGTGCCGAGGCAGCTGCCTGCAGCAATGTCATTTTGGGATGATTAATATGATAATGTGCTACTTTGCAAACAGGCCTGCAAGGGCCAAGCAGGGACAAGAGAAATTGGGTAGAGGGGCAAGGAGGGCACAAACAAGACAAACAAGAGAGAGGGATACACAACAGCACAATAGCTAAGCAAAGATGAAAAGATGAAAAAAAAAGATGGAATGGATATATAGGCGATGAGAAGAGAGGGGCCGTCTGGCTTTCATGTTGGTCCCCAGCAGGATATTCAAACATAGCATGGATTTATTGATCCTTCAAACTACCACCCACCCGACTTTAAAAAATGAAAGACTGAACACACACACACACACACACACACACACACACACACACACACACACACACACACACACACACACACTGCATGCATAGAACTACTATTTATTGCTTTCTCATGATGAAAGATGGACATTCTTTGACCTCTGACAAAAGCCACTGTCAGCGCATAACACTGCCTGCGAGAAAGCACATCCAGTTCTCAGTGTTAAACTTCTAGCTAGCGGGAGTAGACTGCCTCCAGTCTAGCAAAGTATTGACACAAAGAAGATCACCCAGTCGTCACACTTCTTCCCTGGAGCCTTTACCACTGAAAACAATAAGTACTGCAGAATCAGAATCTCTCTCACTGACACAATATAGCCGCAGCAATTAGTAGACTTCAAAATGAACTCTACTGTCTGTGCAAAATACTGCATTTTGCTGCTCCAAAACATATATATTTGACCTATTCCATTGCCTTACACTGTAATAAATAGCTATTTTGGTAGTCTGACCTACTTGTTTTAAATAAACATAGTATGTGTGCTCATGTAGCCACTAAGGAGTAGGTAGAGTGAGAGTAAGAGCCCAGTGGATGAACACATCTCTCTACACCCCACAGAGAGCAGGCTGCTGTCAGGATAGGGGGATTACGGCTAATTCCCTCTCTTTCATTATCTCCCTTCTATCACTCACTCATACTCTACCTCCCTCCCTCCCTCTCTCTCTCTCTCTCTCTCCGTCTCTCTCTCCCTGGTTGGTGAATTAAAGCCCTCTACTGGGTAATTTACTCGCAAAGAAAAATTTCATTTCAAACTAACATTACAGGACTCTAAAGGGTTTATATTTTAGAATCTCTGGTATCTTAGAATCTCTGGTCATGTTTGGCACTAGAACGCAATGTAAAAGGAGAGAAAGATAGGAATATATATGGGCTCAAACTTGTATGACAGAGAACGCACAATGCAATGTGTCATAGCCCAAACCAAACAAAGTTAATTTAATTAATTGCATGGCTACTAATTTACAGTAATACCATGCAGCACTACATGGAACAGGTGAGAAAGTTCAAAGAATATTCAAAGAAATCTGCAAAGCTATTTAAAGTCACCCTCCATCATGTTTCTGAAAATGCAACACATTTGGCCTTTTGGCATGTCAATTAATTGCAAATATTGGAGTCAATGCCAATTCACATTGCATGGTTTCTACAGCAAGCATTATACATGGCTACCTCAAGTCTCTAGTCAAGACCAAAAATAACTGAGCTCTGAGTACGTTAGACAGAAGCAGTAAGAAGAAGTAAGACCCAGCTCCAGTATATAGACAACCATCAACTCATTAAGTCTCCTACAGAGTGTGGAAAGCCATTATTTCAGCCTGAGAGGGTTTTATCCTCACTTAATCACCTTCTTGCCTGTGGGCTTGCCCGAGGGCACACTCCCAAGGCAGCCTGGGAATATGATGATGAACAGGCAGACTGGGCTGGGTTCAAAAGGGGACCTGACTGAATCATTGTGCTTGTAAACCCCGACCCCTACCCAAATGCCCCCCAACCCTCACAGGTGTCACATCAACATTATTCTCTCAGACCTGAATTGACTGCATTAGCCAACCGACCTCCTGCCACAGAACACACACGCACACACGCACACACACACACACACACACACACACACACACACACACACACACACACACACACACACACACACACACACAACTCAAGGATGGTGAGGTAGTTCAGCTCAGGCTACCAGAGG